>CAKNXH010060099.1:0-22011 GCA_932178445.1 Andricus quercusramuli
TGTCATGTCATGTGTCATGTCATGTGTCATGTCATGTGTCATGTCATGTGTCATGTCATGTGTCATGTCATGTCATGTCGTGTGACATATCATTCCATGCTATGTCCTTAAGGGTCCGTCATTTGGTCATTTGGTCCATCCTATCTCGAAACCTGGCAAATTTTGGACCCAGAATCCAAGGACTCTATTTGATTAGGATATTATAAACTAAATTATACCACAGTTCCAGCCAATTTGACCGGGACCATATTTTCCATAGATGTGTGCGGGGTCCTTTTCTTTCGACGAAAAAAATATTTGATTTGATGTATTCAGTACTACGTTTCCTTGATTCGGGTAATCTTTTTTCTCATTGTAACATAAATTTCAATAATTTTCAAAAAATTTCAAAATTCATATTAAAACTTAAGAAACTTTTCAAAATTCTTCGATATGAGGAGAAACCATGCCAATTTTGCCCATTACGTCTAAAATCATGCATTTCTAATAAAAAATATCTTATATACCAAGGATGAGAGGACTTCTTGCGGCTCGTGTATTCTTCCAGTACTCATCGACAAAGTCCCGCTTCATCCCCTTAATACACTAGTTTTTGTTGAAAAGTAAATAGTGATGTGTACAACACAACATTTTGTAAAATTTCAAAATGGGTTGAAATTAGTTTGTGAAGCCATTTTTATCAGTAGAAATAAACTAGTGATGCATGGACATTACAATTCTGAAAAATAAAGAAACAGCTGCCAACAAAATTACCAAAAAATTGTTTTTTTCACACTTTTTCTTCAAAATTTATATATTTCGTGACAACAGAAATGTGGATTCTTTTAAGAATCATATAAGCCACTATTTTTTTATTTGTTCATATTCCATTTCACAATTCAATTTTCATTTCAATTGTAGACTTGATTTCGTCACGAAATATACGAATTTGAATGAAAAAAAGTGAGAAAAAAAACAATCTTATTGATACTTTCGTTGAAAGCCATTTTTTTCATTTTTAGAATTATAATATTCATGAATCACTAGTTTGATTCTACTGATACAATTGCTTCACTAACCAATTTTGATGAAATTTTGTTCAAAATTATAACCAATGCGATTTTTTAGAAATTATTGGAACCGCCATTTTGTAATATTACAAAGTTTCGTGTTGTATAAATCACTATATATTTTCTTTCTATTAGAAAAGGTCTTTTAACCAAGTTTCAAGTAATTTTTTCGGAAAGTGCTAAAATATCTCATTTTTTCTACTCAATTTTCCTCATATAAAATACAGGAGGAAACTTTAAGCTCCTACAAGACCTTCAAATATTATCCGATGGCACTAAAAATTCCAGAGCATCTTCTCATATAACCCTACAAAACTAGGGAATAAAGGTCCAAACATTTGTGAAGAATTGCTTATCCCACGTAATAAGAACCAGCCTCATTTACATATAGCGGAAACCAGTACGAGGTGAATACCAATGCGAACTGAATAATCGAAAAAATGGACTGGGGTTTAAATCAAAAGTTCTGTAATATTTTTTTGGGCGTAGCGATATTAAAAGCGAGTTTTATCATCAGCCATTTCACCACTTAGTAGCTATCTTCAATTTCAAAATGTGTTTTTGACATGGCGATACAAATTTTGTTCGCTGACAGATGATCATTGTTCAAGGAATTAAATTGCTCTCACTATTTATTCACTGGTTCTTTTGGCTTGTCGAATTCTTGTCTTCAAAACTTTCTAATGTTCAATTCTCTTAATTTCCATTAAAAATATATCCATGTGTTTTATAAGTAGCTTCATGAGATAAATAAATTTTTATGACTTACAGTTTTTCTATTCACATCGTACTGGTTTCCCCTATATTATATATGCAGCGAAATAGAAAAATCTTTGAAAATGTATTTTTATGTGAACTTTTTGATAAAATTATTGAGTTCACTATGCTTGTGAAAGAGGACATAAGAATTTTATAGAGCGATCAAAAACAGTTTGCTACGGTAGGCTCTCAAATATGAAATTTGGATAAAATTATAGAAGCATGTGTTTTCCAAGAACTTTACATTGAAGGCGTGGAAACATTAAGAATATATTTCTTTTATGTAGGAGCGCATAATCAAATTGGTCTATATCTAGTTTACCATATCAATAATTGAAAAAAAGCTTTTTTTTAATCACGAAAATATAATAAGGATTTTTCGAAACATGTTTGCACTGGAGTTGGAGAATTAGAGAAAATATGAGAATGACAACTGTATATAAAGACCAAAAACAAAATTATTTCTGTACTAAATGAAAGAAAATTTACTCAAAATTATAGAAGTATGTGGTCATTATTCATAGTGTTTCATATCTATATATCAATATCTATATTTTTTATTCTTTGTATTTAAGAGCGCAGAAACTAAATGGTCGTTATCCAGTTGGCATACTTATAACTTCAAATTTTATTTTCTCGAGTGAGGGGAGAAATGATTTTTATATATTCCCAACAGTATCAACAAATAGTGTCCGAAATTAATTAACATCGTTGAAAACAGAATTTCGAAAAATTGGTCTTCATCCAGTTGTTATTCTCATGTCTTCAAATGAAAGCAATTATTTTCATGAATCACATCAGCTGTGACGCTAATCGCCAGAATACCTGTTTTATGATGATTGCTTATACGGATCAGCCGAAAAGTTCACCGAATTCCAAAGTATCAGAATGTTATTACTCATCACAAAACGACCCAAAAGAGGCAGAAGCGAAGTCCTTTTTGCGATTCTGCTAGAAGATACTGTTAGAAAAGTGAAAATTTCAATATTTTACCAATGATGGATAAAATCCGACATAATAAAAAAATTCCATCGTGAATTTAAATTTTTTAAAGTTCGTGGGCTTATTTGTAAGATAAGTCGTTTCAAAATGTGTTCAATGTAAATAGACAATTTTGAAAAAATAGTTCTCCATTGATCAGAGTTAAAACCTAGCTCAAAAAATGTTAAGACGTACATATATACGTATCCTCATGAAATTGTAGTTAATATGCATTAAATATTATTTTTAATGTTATTGTGATTTTTAAGAGGCAGGATTTTGTATTATTTCGATTACAAAATTACAAAAAACAAAACGTTATGAATCTTCTCATTTGAAAAATAATTACATATGAAGGCATTTTAATTTCAAAACTAACTAATTGGATATGTACTTCAAAATTAGATTAAGAACAACAACTTTCCACTAGAGTTGATATATGGCATCTTTGTTTATAAAATTGATTATAAAAATCAGTATTGTAATCAGAGGTAAAATAATCAAAGCAGGTTAAAATTTAATATTTATTATTTGAGGTATATTCAAAATTTGTTCAATTCAATTTTTTTTAACCCTTCACTGGTACGGTGGGGGTCGGATCCGACCCGAACGTTAGCTTTTCAGTTCTCCTTGCCCCACACCACTTCAAAGTGATTTCTAGTGGTCAGATACCCTATCAGTCAGTACCGTAGAAGGTGTCAAGACAGATTTGTATCACTATTCTTTCCACTAGTTCACGTTCTTATTCTAATTCGATGAGAAGGTTTGTCTAATTTACTATTGCAATACAGCTTATTGAGTTATAATCTCCATTTTTTTCATTTGATAAGGATTTCTTCGTGTGGAAAAATTTTCTTTCGTGAAAAATAATTGTGTTATGATTGATTCTCAGCAGAAATAAGTGAATATTTTGCGTTTTTTTTTTCCTTCGGTATGACTGGTGTTTGCAATTTTGTGATACAATTTTATGATACTGCAATTAATTCTGATATTATTTTACAATACTCCAATTCATTGTGATACTGAAAAGATACTTATAAAGATTATGATTAATTAAAATACTTATTGTAAAATTTTTATTGCCTTGAACCCCATTAATAGTAGGTCGGGTCGGATGCGACCCTGCCGTACCTTGTATGTCTTCTCATACCACCGTACCACCGGAGGGTTAAATCTGCTCACTTCGCTGGCACATCCTCATCGCGCGTGGCTGTTGGATCTCGGGCTTCGCGCTCGATCACATATTTATCTCACGCTTCGCGCTCGATAATGTATTCACCTATGCTACGCGCTCGGACGTATTTGCATCGCGCTTTACGCTCGATTCCTCTAGATTTTCGATCATCGTGTTCGATTTCGATGAAAAGAAGAAGTTTATTTGCAAATAGTATAAAATTAGCAAAACCTCTACATATGAAGTGATTGTTAAATTTGTTTTAATTGTAGACTGAAGAGGAACTTCATTTACTTAATGTTCTATCGACTTTACGGAACACATTCTCATCCAGAAACTCGCGCTTCGGGCTCGATAATTGATTTGAAAATAATTTCAATCTTGCGTTCCACGCTCGCGCAAAATGACGAAAAAATGTTGAAAATACGATTCCGGCTACAATTTTTAACCAATTAAGAATTTTTCCTGAAAATTAGAGCTAACTTAATTCTTAAGAGATTCCTCGAGGCTGATTTGAAAAAAAATGATTATTTTTTTACTTTATTCATACACAAAGTTGGCAAAAAGTCGTGAAATTTAAGAATTGGTACTATAATAACACGCAATTAATTCTAAATGATTGGTATTAGTGTCCAAACAATAAATCAATATTCGTGAAACGTAGTGAAATAGTTTATTATAAATTAATAAATTGTTATGGACAATTGTATTGTTATAAGCAATTGTAGGTGATTTTGGATATTTATTAGGCGATTTTCGTTTTTAATCCAATTTAAAGTAACGTAAAAACATATGAAGAAAAAACGGAATAGGATATATTTCTTATGGTAATAAACAAATTTTATAAACAAATGCGCAGTTTGAGCAATTTTTAGGTATTTGTGGTCCTTTTTTTAGCATGTTTTTTGTTTGAGCTGGCAATGATACTTCAATAAACTATTTTGCAACACCCACCTCAAAAGTTGATGTTTTCACGCTTGTAAATGGTGCCTAAAGGACCTTATTTGAGCAGACTGTGCTGGTGTTGGTATCTTCTTGAAATAAATTTCGATTCAACTTGAACAAATGTTTTAATGATTAAAGTTTTGTCTTTAGAGTTTCGTTCCCCCCCCCCCCCCCCCCGGGCACAGAGCATAAACGTCAACATTTTTTGTTCAAACATTTTTTTTCTCAAATTTTTTTTGGAACTTTTTATTTTTTTATTTTTTTTCCAAACATATTTCTTCACTCCACTCTATGCAATATACAACAAGTATTTTCCGTTACCACCTCCTTACAACTTTTTCGGACGGGCGTTGCCAAAAATAGCGTGTGATACACGTGCGCAAAGGTGATTGGTAACTCGTGTGATTGCGCACTTTTCGCACTTGTATCACAAATAACTATATTGTCCTTTCATAACAATTTTGTGATTGTTATAAACAAATTTTATCGACAAGTGTACAGTTTCAGCAATTTTTAAGAGTTTCAGTAACTTTTTTTTAACATACTTTGTTAGTCTTGCTAGTGATACTTTTCTTAATTATATCGTAATTTCATGACAAATGTGATTGCTATAAACAAGTTTGATGAATAAATGCAGAGTTTGAGCAATTTTTGAGTGTCTGAGGTACTTTTTTCAAACGTACGCTGTTGGGCTTACCAATATTACATTAATACAGTTTGGTGTTATTATAGGATAAATATCAAAAGGATCTTAGTTTTCTTCAACTAATAGTTCCTGAGCTTCTGGGTCTAGTTTCGATCCTGATTTTGTTGCGAGATTTATTTCACTTGCTACGTATGACTGGATCAGATGAGATTAACAATTTGTGAGTCAAGTCTTTGTTATAAAAACTTGATTGAATTTTCTGGTATGAAATTCTCTGATACGACGAACATCTTAATTTTGTGCTTCTTGTGCTTCTGCAGTCAGCTGACCAATAGGAAGAAGGGCTGATGGAACGATGTCCCCACCATGCAACAGGATCTTATGCACTGACGAAGGCATGTAAAACCATTTGTAATGTTTGACATACAGTTTGGCAGTCTTTACACAATACAAGTCAAAGTTACCTGGATGGACATCTTTTTCACAATTTAAAACCTGAAGTATGATACTAAGATTCTTTATAAGCTGTAGATTGATGCCTGTGATTTTTGCTATCAGCTCTGGATCTTGAAAGAATCTGCGCGAAGTGTTTCCATCATTAGACGGGCCACTGCCTAGCTTCGTACGATCAACAATTAACCCGATTTTTTCTCTAAACTTTTCTTAAATGGCCTTCTTTCTGCCAGTCGCCAGCTTTTTTTCTTCATCCTGTAGAGGCGTCCAGCTTTTCTTGAAATCTGCACGATACGCTCAATGCAGAAGACACTCCATAAAGCGTATACGTGCGTGGAGTGGAGAAATTCCAAATTTGTAATTTTCTGGCTGCACAGGTCTTGTCTGAACGTTTTTTAAGTCGTTCATTTCTGAAGGATTTGCTTTGCATATTGTTTTATTTGCTGGAGGGAGGGGGTGACTGGAGAGCACAGAAACACTGGTCGTTGAGATACCTCTTTTATTGCTTGAAACCACACTACACGGTACACTGCACTACAGGGTTATGCGTCCGCGTTGGGTAACACTCGACGAGTATCTACACTGAGAAACTACACTTTGTGGCTACCGCGTAGCCGCACACGCGCCGACATACGTCCATTCGGGGCGACGTGGGAAGAGTAACTGCCGGAGTAGACGCGCAACAGTCGACGAGAGGGACTTCGACGGCCCTCAAGTGGCGGCCTCTATTGGAGACGAACCGAAAACCAAACATACCGCCCGCCTTGTTCCTTGAACGATTATCTGCAAGCCGCCCGCCGTAAGGCCGAATTTCCACCCTCTGATTCGACTGAAGTCGCTGATGACGTCGCTTCGCGTTTAACAACATGCGCTCAACTACAATCTTTAACCTTGTGTCTCGTAGTAGTGTTCGTATGATTTAGTTTCGCATTAGAGTGACGGGCGCGATCCAACCGCAGGGATCAAACAATTTCACAAGGGTGTCGAAAATGGTGCGCTTAGTCGGACTATGCGAGTCAATCTCGGGGGAGGCAGATGGACCCAATCACTCAGCGGATTCCAGCAAACGCCGAGCTCGTTGGTGATGCCATCACTGCAAACTTGAAGGCAGGTCGGGCGAAGACGGTCTTCTTCTGCCAAATCGGCTAGTAGCTCCAGTCAATTGGCGATCCATTTGTGGAGAGGAAATCCGCCGATAAGTTGCTCCTGTAGCTGCCTCGCTTCTTGAAGGCTACTGCATTCCGTCGATAGGTCGTAGACAAAGCGATCTTTGAAGAGAATTGGGGCAGGAGTCAGAGCCGACTGTCGGTAGTGTACGACTTGGTTATTCCCACGGGCACTCAATACAATGCGTTGCCGATCGATGTCCTGTTCGTTCACCGCAATCTGCCGATGCATCAGGCAGGATTCAGCGCCGCAATCACGCCTGTGGCGTCTCCAACGAATTAGTCCGTGGCTTGACTTGATTTGCAATTTGGGCCCAGCATGAAGTCTGTCATTGAGACTGTAGCCAGTAGACGTAGAACTAGATGCATTGAAGATTACTCTCAGGCGGCGATGATGATCTCCCCGTTGCCATGCTCCGTGATGTGGCATGTAGTAAGTTGGGCGAGCGTTCGCGCGCAGCTCGGTCTGCAGGAACAAAGGGCAAACGTCGGCTCCATGGTGGAAGATTGACAGCTCAAAAATGGCGAAACCGTGGGTCGGCGAGATTCAGTCTTTGCCATTTGTTGTCTTCCTTGGAACTGTTGAGCAGGCAATTATTGCTGAAGAGACAAGTGTCGCGACAAGTGCCCCTGAGGGCTAATTTGCTGCGATTTCTGCTGAGTCATCGGTGGACCAGTCATCAGTTGTTCTTGTTGTGAAGCGAGAGGCTGTTGCTGAGTCGTCAGCTGAATCTGAGTGATCTGGGAGTAACTCTGCTGAGGCGACGCCTTCAGTGTCTGCTGCTGAATTTGATGTTGATTCCGAAGAGTGAAATGCTGCGACTGCTGCTGCTGTCCTATCCGGACATTCATCTTTTGGTTGACCTGCTGATTCACCTGTTGGTTGATCTGGTCAGACTGTTGATTTGTCAGTTTAGACTATCGATGTGGCCGATTAGTCTGTTGATTCATCTGCTCTGCAGCTCCTGCATCTGCTTCTGCAGGGGACTCTTCATCTGCGTGATACTATCAGCTGAAGGCCCAGTTGCAAAAACCTCCAATTGTCGTCCAAGCTCTCCGAGAAGGAAGGCGCTGTGTCAGTGCCCATTGGCTCTCCGATGTTGTGAATAAACAGGCATGTGGTATGCCTGACGGCTGAGGATTGCTGAATGACTTGCACTGCCTGTGGATGAGCAGCCATCGTTGTGGTTGTTGTTCCACCCTGTGTGAACACGACGTTGTGTTGCTCAATGGCCGACTGCTATTATTGTTGGGCTGACTGCTGCTGAACCTGCGTCGATGCTCGTAGATTTGAGTGCGTGCACTGACGGAAGCACTCTCGATGTCTGCGTAGGAGATGCTCCCTCGTAGTCCGCATCTGGAGGCTGATGGATGAGTCCCATACGATTCTCCTTGAACGCCGGTGCCCAGGCGTCCAATCAGTGGCGGATTGTCCAGGATAGTTACGGCACATCGTCGCTAAATGTCACTCAGCTCGACAGTTGATGAAGCAGAGACAGTGGGTCAAATGCCGCCCGCCAATGCGCCATAATCAATGAACAAAGGCAAAAGGCGGTGAAGTATGTGCACGCGTGTGCGCATGCGTAGAAGTAGATAAAATGGTGAATGTAAGGAGCTAATCAACAAAGGCAGTAATAAAAGGATTTTCAAAGAATGTGGTAGGAAGGAGATGCTGTTTGACAAGTGACAAGAACCTTGTTTAGATGGTTTGGTCATGTTGAGAGAATGAAGCGAGAACGACTAACGAAACATGTGTATCCAAGGAAAGTGAATGGCAGCGTATCCAGAGGCAGATCACAGAGAGAATGCTGGAAATAAGTAAATGAGACTCTACGTCGACAAGATATCAAAAGCCATAGAAACACAAGAGCATGCCTGAAAAGATATATGGATTTCGAAGAGGCGGAAGTTGTATGCCAGAAAAGGGATGTGAGGAGAGAAATGATTACGAACTGTGTGACGAAAAGTTTTTGTTGTGTGATTGACGCCTGAAATGAATGATCTTGGATACTAATGTGGCATCGTGAAGAGCTTTGCTTATTGAACGTGATTGCAGTGAAGAGTGTCAATCTTACTATGGAATTATCAGTCAGTTTGTGTATTTCTGTGTGAACTGTGAAGCATGATGATTTTTGAAGCTCTTCGTTTGAAGTTATTGCTAGCGAGATTGATCAGCAATTGCGAGTTACACTGTTCCTAATTTTATGATAACAATAACAATGGTGAATCACCAACACAGAAATAATATATGACTATGAATGAGACCCGAAATATGGTATACCAAATCGAAATTATACATCTACATAAACTTGTCCATAAAGAATAAAATGTGTAATAATATAACAATCTACAATATGCATATACCTCCATGACACTTGTAATGTATATAGAACGCACATATCCCACAATACATGTCTCGATAGTAGCACTATAATTTATTTAAGAAAGAAAGAGATATAGGCATGCATGGGCGAATTTTCGACCGAAACCAAACCAAAGAAAAAAGATCCAATTGTGAATATGAATAGATACATCGAGGGTGTGAGAGTTCAAGCAGAGGAAAAGTGTATAAGATTGGGTGAATTATAAAAGCTGCAGAAATCATGTAGTCGCATTAATAAGAAAACCAAAGGGAATCAAAGATATAGATCAACTGAACACAAAATTAACCAGAGAGGAATGTGGAAAATAGTCCAAGAGTTTGTGACAGGACAGTCTAAAACATTATAGATCAGGTGACATTTGTAGATGCTGAACAGAAGATTGAGCAACAGATTGCCGAAAATTCACGGGATACCGCACAGAAAGTGCTCAAGAAATTATTGAATCAATGCGTAACAGTAATTCTGTGAAATTGAAATTAACAGGTTATGAAATGAAGGATTTGAACAAAGAAACACAGCAGCTCTTGATGAAATAATAAGTAAGATGGCAGATAAGGAAGGGAGCGAGAATGGAATAGATGCATCCATGTTCATAAAACGCCATATACAATGCCAATTGTAACAGTAATAATATTGAGACCACTAAAACAATAAAATCAATAAGGGAGGAATAAGAGGGAAGAGGAGGTAGTGAAGTATCTGCAACGCGCTTTGCGTGCGTAGAAGTATAGAAATGGCGAATTATTAATAAAGTAATATATAAGTCCGAATATGATATGTGATGTGAGATATGCTATGTGCGATATGCGATATGCGACATGAGGAATGCTCTCGACCGTGAGTGGAAGATTGTTCGGGAGAGAGGCAGAGATCTGTGCGTAAAACAGATTCGACCGCCTCTCCCGCGCTATGAGTGATGCTCTCGACCGTGAGTGGGAGATTGTTCGGGAGAGAGGCCGAGATCTGTGCGTAAAACAGATTCGACCGCCTCTCCCACCCCCCGCTCTCACGTCCATTGTTCGTAATGAAGATGCGTAATGAAGATGCACTTACATGACGACGACTGCCGTCGACTTACGCTTGATGGATCCTGGTCTCCGCTTCCACTGTCGGCTAGCCGAGCTGCACAGGCGGCAGCGCGTCGGGCTTGTAGTCGGAAAGCTGCGGGCTCGACTCTTGCTGACGACACCGGATGACTCCTGGTCTCTGCCTCCCCCGACGCCACGATCACCTCCCTGTCGTAGCTGCATCCGGCTCGAAGGACCAATGTTTTATTTGCTGGAGGGAGGGGGTGACTGGAGAGCACAGAAACACTGGTCGTTGAGATACCTCTTTTATTGCTCGAAACCACACTACACGGTACACTGCACTACAGGGTTATGCGTCCGCGTTGGGTAACACTCGACGAGTATCTACACTGAGTAACTACACTTTGTGGCTACCGCGTAGCCACACACGCGCCGACATACGTCCGTTCGGGGCGACGTGGGAAGAGTAACTGCCGGAGTAGACGCGCAACAGTCGACGAGAGGGACCTCGACGGCCCTCAAGTGACGCCCTCTATTGGAGACGAACCGAAAACCAAACACATATAAAGCAGGATGCAGTTGACGGTGTTTCAGGAACTGCCTGGCACACTTTTCCATCAACTATTGTGAAGACCATTTTATTATGTACAACAAATTTGAAATTATTGATTTTAATGATTGTTGGTAACAGTGCAGCAACTTCTTGTTTTATTGAATGGACTTCTAATCTAGTTTTATCGGCTGTTTCCTGTGTGTATTCGAACACTAACGAACGAAAATAGCTGGCAGAACCTGGCCGAGGATTGTTCCAAAGTACCGAAACTCGAGAGAAAAAGTTTCAGATGATTCGAGCGAAGATTGAACATCTAAGCATAAGGGTACGATATATACCATAAATATGCTTCCATCGGATATGCCGTCTCCATCGAATTTTTGTTTATATTGACTCTGACTAGAGGCTCCATCACAGCCTCATTTCGTTATCATCCTTAAATGAACTACATTTCTAGGGGTGATAATAGAATTAGTCAAAGACATAATTTCAGGAATTTAAAGCAAACGTAATGTTGTATGATCCATCAAAGCTTGTAAATTAATTTTAACCCGTTTTTCCGTAACATGTATGGCTGATTCTGGAGGACAGCATTCCTGTCTTGCTGTAGAGATTTCTTTGCACGGTTTCAATATGTCCACATTCTTTGTCTTCATTTGCAGACGAATGCACTCAAATTGATGCTTGGAAAGTTTAGCATCTTCTATTAGAGCTAAAAATTCATTAGCAGTAAATCGAAAAAGTTCTCCGCCTTCCGCTTCCAGTAGATACTTATTCAGCTCTTCAGATTCAGTGCACAGAAGTTCACGGATATTTTTTCTAACGAAGACTTCCTTTAATATTCCAAGTTTGTGAGAAATGCGACTTGAATTTCTGTTTCTGAGTAGGCTTTCAGACACCTCTTCTTTATAAAAACAGGCGCTTCTATTCTTCTTAAAAGCGGGAATCAAGTGTCGAAGAAGCTTTTCGTTAACTAATTCAACCTCATTTTACTTTAATTTAAATTTCCCTTTGATGAAATTTGTTGAAGGTCCAACACTGATCCTCTCGCCTGACTTTATATTACCTATCAATATATCCGACAGGATTGCGTTTTCGACTTCAACATCACCCATTTTGGGAGTTAACCAAGACAAAACTTACTAAAAAAAAATACAATACAGAACTGAAACAAAATTAAAATAAGAAGAATATTTCTAAAAACACCACGATTGAAAGCCTGTTAACACGAGCTGCTGAAATCGGCTACTTAAAGAAAAAACAAACGCTGGTGATAACCAAGGAATAGCAGTATCAGTCTGAAGTTAGATATCTATTTCAATAAAAAACAAATGAATGTAATACCCACGGAATAGCCGATACCCGTCTGAAGTTAGCCTTCTACTTCGATCAAAAACAAATGAGTGTAAATAACCTAGCACTTATTTATAAAATTTGTTTATACCAATCACATCTGTCATGAAATGACGATATAATTGAGAAAAGTATCACTAGCAAGACTAACAAAGTAAGTTAAAAAAAAAGTAATTGAAACTCTTAAAAATTGCTCAAACTGTGCATTTGTTCATAAAATTTGTTTATAACGATCACAAAATTATTATGAAATGACAATATAGTTTATTGAAACATCACTGCGAGGTCAAACAAAGAACATTTGAAAAAAGCACCTCAAACACTCGACAATTACTCAAAATGCGCATTTTTTTATAAAATTTGTTTATAACCATGAAAAATATATATTCCTTTTCGTCTTTATATTGGATCATCTTTGAATTGGATTGAAAACGAAAATCGCTTAATAAATATCAAAAAAAAAAAAAAAAATTGATTAGCATTTCGAACTCGAAAGTTCATTGCCTCACTACCCGATTCGGGTAGTGTTTCTAGGTGGATAAATACTACCGTGTGGGTCCACCACACCCACGACGGGTCAACAACACGCAGTATTCCCCGAACGGTCACCCATCCAAGTACTAACCGCGCCCAACGCTGCTTAACTTCAGTGATCTAACGGGAACTGGTGTTTTCAGCGTGGTATCGCCGTTGACTAAGGCGATTCAAATCCAAAATCACTCAAAAATCACCTACCATTGTTTATAACAATACAATTGTTAATAACAATTTATTAATTCATAATAAACTATTTGGCTATGTTTCACGAATGTTTATTTATTGATTTTACACTAATATCAATCATTTTGAATTAGGTGCGTGTTATTAGGGTAGACCGGGGCGAGATGAGCATACGGGGTCAAATGAGACACTGAATTTTCTCTCGAAATATGTGAATTTTGTTGTTGTTCATTTTAGAAATGGCATAAATAATGATATTGAATTTATCGGAAAGAGAAAAAAAATTAAATAAAGTAGATAAAGTAAAAATAAAAATGATTGAAATTTCAACACATGAATTCTGTTATTCTATGATTTAATAAAACGAACATAAATGATTGAAAATAACAGATAATATTTGTAAACTAAGGTTTGTCGTGAAGTTTATTCATCGATCTTGAATAGACTAGCGCATTTATACACAATTAATTAATAAAAACAGGTAATATTAAAGTTTTAATCATAATTGTGATTTGGGGCGGAACGAGCCGATTTCGTGGGGCGAGATGAGACGCTCTTGTCTTGCTTGTCATAACCTCTTTATGGAGTTGGCAGAAAAGTTTCTATTCGCAAGATTTAAGTCGTTTATAGTGAAATTTTTGAAAAAGATACAAATTTAAAGGAGAGTTTCGACAGTGGAAAGTTACGAAAGAAAAACTGACATGTGTGGTTAGAAGAGTCCATGACTGATATTCTAAAAGCTGATGTTTGAAGAAATTCTAGTGTCAGAGCACCTGCAATTGGGTTTGTTTATACATTTTATTTTTTGAATTGTTCTTTCAGCATATTCAAAACGAAATTTTTATTTATATCGGAAATGACAAGTTGCAGAAGAATTCCAAAATTTATATTTAAAATCATTTAATTCAATTTTTCAGAAAAATCCCCAAAATGCAGGGAAAAATTATGGGTTTTAGGTGTGAATTTTATAAAAACAGTTTATAAATTATTAAAATTTTTTGTTGGAAATATGTTATGATTGGAAAATTTCAAATAAATGTTAATTCAACTTGAAATTATAAAAGTTAGATTATAAAGGAAAAATTTGAAATAATTAACCATTAAATGCATTTATACTTTCAAATATTTATAAAACCCTTTCCCTAAGTAATAAGACTTAATTATAACTCACAAAATCATTTGTTGAACATTTTACAGATCATGAATTGGTTTGAATAATGATATTGTTCAATCGTGAAAACAATTATATTTTGTCATGATACTCATTTCCATTCTTAGAATACTTCAAATGATCTTTCATGTATATGAAAAACACGAAAAATAATCTTGTATTAACAAAAACTAATAAATAGTTCATTTACGCTAAAACTAATTTTAAAACTTCTGAATGGCCTCTATGCAGGTTGCTTACTTTAGAGTTTGAAATTTCAGTTCTCCACTCTTTATTTGATAGAATTGCACACTTTACTTTAGAAATACCACTGCCACAATTTGTTAGTCACTGCTCTGGCTTGAATCGTTTTCCTTATAAAACCGTATTTGAATGAATTTAGCAAGTGGGTTGAAATTTGATTATGCATTCAAGTGAAGGTGGAGTGCACATGCATTTTAAGGGGTCATTAACTTCTTTAGGTCCGATTTACTGTTCCTGGCAGTTCACCAGGTTAACTTATTCTAATTTGTATTACCTTTTTGCACAAATTATATTATTTTTTGTGCTTTCACTGTTCCAAGTATGCTGGCCAAGATTTTGCATAATGTTTAGACAACTGTAATCCTTTAAATTAAAACAAGAAAAAATAGTTGAAATTCTTATAGTATAAAAGTCCAAAAAACTGACATTTTTAGTTCATCAGCAGCATTATCAATCGCGGGCTATGTGCTCGCCAGAGTACATTTGCTTCGACTTGGGTTCGACTTGGCGATGTCTTGGGTTCGTCTCCAAGACGTCGATGTATGGCTGCGTCTCAACACTTAGTCGAGACATAAGACAAGGTCTTACTTTTATGGTGTCAGCATGGTGATTTCAAATCGGTGAAACTTGTATCAAGATGAACCTTTTCGACTCAGAAATGAGACCTCGAATGAGACTGTTAACAGATCCGAAGGATGAAAATTAATTTATGAAAAAGTTGTAAATATTAAATTAGTTATTTTTAATTTTAAAATTCAGAATATGTGGGTCAGAACAAATACAACCCTGAAAAATTTCATTCACAAAAATTAAAATTGTAATTTTATATAAGGATCGCCTAAGCCGTTAGAAATACGTAAAAACAAACAACATTTTCGGTATCGTCGTCAAAGAAGTATAATATGAATTAAAATCAATATATTAATTGATTCTATATATATATATATATATATATATATATATATATATATTATGTAAAAATATCCAAATTATTTAATTATTAACAAAGATTAGCTTTTATGAAAGTCAGAATGACCCTTATTTCGGGGCAGGTATATACTCATAAAAATTCGACTCAAGATATAAATATTTGTCTTAAAGACATAGAAAGTTCTCTCCAAGACATAAATTGTAGTCCGTTTCTATAAGGAGACATGCTGGAGTCGAACTTTTTTACTTCAGCATGTCTTGATTGGGGGAAATTCAAGTCGAAACCAAGTCGAAGAATTTTTACTCCGCCGTGCAGTTTTTTCGATTCGTGGGGAAAAAAAATTTTGAATAAAAAGAAAAACCAATTTTGAATAACTATTATTTTATTTCTTGATTGTTTTTGAATACTTAATTTCGAGTTAAAACTAGACTCTGAGATCTGAGAACAAGTAAATGAGTGTTATCAGTTCGTTTTTGAAGTTGTATAAATTGAATTGTCCCAATTTTCTTGAAAAAATCAGAAAAAAATTTTGAAGATTTCATATGTGTTGAAAAAGCATCTAGACAATTTTAAAGAAACCCTCTTGATTGTACAGATTTTAAAAAAATTCGAGTCGTTTTGATATATATTTAGGACTTTCAGAAGCTTGGAAGAAATTAAAAAGACATTATTAATTTTTGATAATATTTTCGAGTTTTGAAATATCTTTAAACTTTCAAAAATTTCTAAAATTCCTTAATATCTTCCATACTTAGTCGAATTATTCTTAAAATTTTTAATAATCGGTCATTATTGAAACAACGAAGTGTCTAAGCTCACTGAAAGTATTTGTGCTAAGCTCGCCGAATTTTGGTGAAATTTGAAAGGTCTCCAAGAAAACCGGTAAATTCTGAAGTATTAGAAATTCGATGATCAAGTCATATATATCATAAAATCTAAGGGTAATTTTTCGAGAGTATTATATTAGGTTATTACCTAAAAATTTGCCAATTATATTTTTCAAATCTTATTTTCATTAAGATAATTATTTACGGAGTTTATATATTTTTGAATACCGATTTTGCACTCGTTAACAAAATATGTTTGAAAATAATCATATTTTTATAATTCTAATCTCTTTTTGTAGGGAAATGTTTTTTTTAATGTTTCTGAAGTTCAGGAAACTCTATTAAGCTATCAATATTATATTTTATACTTATTCCTAATACAAACGAATGTTTACAATAAATGTATGCCATTCAAAAAAACATAGAAAAATTACTTTCTTTTTTAAAAAGTAATAAACATTTAAATTGCACCTTTCTACTGTGTATCTTTTATTCGTAATGAATTGTCTAACACATTTAATTCTGTAGAAAATTTAAACATATTCACAATATTCAAATAACGAGTTACATTTTAGTATTTCACTACAGGTGGCGAGCAGTTTAAATAGAAGTGTTGCCACCAATCAGTATATGTAAGACCTCAAAACTGCAACTTTTTAAGAGAAGAAAAGGATATCTTGCATACAAAAATCTCCAATTTTGTTGCTATTCAAGTAATTTTTTTAATTAATTACCGGAAACCTACGCACTTTTTCCCCATGGTTGGATGGGGCTCGCAGATTAATGGGTGTTATGAACAGCATGAATGAACCTAATGATAATTTCTTAAATACTTCATATAAACTTAACATAATTTTAAATTTCTACAGGTTAAAGCGTAGGTGGATGCCCTTAGGAGCCTAGGTTAAAGCTCGAATGGAACTTTAATAACCACCGCAAGTGGCGCTGCTCGGTTTCAATATGGTTGCCTTGCCGTAGCACCTTGTTCGCACATTGTGGTTCCTGGAAGTCAACCCTCATTTCAGAGGCTTTGGATCTTACTGAAAAAACGTAAGTACTTTCTTTTACTTTTCCTTCAATGAATTTTTGTGACAAAATCAGTGAAAGTTGAAGACAAAAGCTTTAATTTCAAGTGAGAAATTTCAAGAACGTGAAACCCGGTGTCTGTGTTCCGCTCGATCAATAAAACGATGGGGGTGGCATGTTTTGATGGTATACGTGTATCTTTAAAACGAACGAATACTGCATATCTATCATCGCCCAACTTCCCCGTTTTTGCACCTCGTTTCTCCGGATAGCATTATCTTATAATTTGAATTCCTTTCAATTGAATATCCTTTTAGTTGGAATCCATTTGGATTTGATTTTCTTTCGATTTAAATTCTTCTTCTTTTTGAATCTCCTCCTTATGCGAGGAAAGTGCATGAGAAAATTGCAAAAAATTTAAGAACATGAAGAAAAAACTGTAGTAAGCATTCTGGAATATTTGAGAGAATTCGTGCCAGTGAGTGGAAAGGATGAATCAAAGGAAAGTTATGTGTTCCTTTCATTTACTAGTGAGGTGTCAGTGTCGCAGTAGAGGAAACTTGAAAGGGTCAGACACGCAAAAAATGTACCTGAATTGTCATTGGCGAGAAAGACGTTTTGATAGAGAAGCTTCGAAAGACTTGTGTTACATGTTTCACTTTTACTAATGAATATAAAATTTGAGGGAATTCGCTTTCTAAGAATAGGTGATAACCTCGATCTCTTGTGATTAGAAACCCCAGTTGAGTGTTTCATTTCATTCGTTAAAATCCGACACTGGAATCTGGCCACTCCTTTTAATTTTCTCTTTTCTTATTTTCGCGAACCCTTTTTCAGTTACTTCGAATCTCGGATTTTTCAACGTAGCAGAAAGTGGCACACATTCCCCGATCTTCAGTAACCTTTCTTCATGTATTTGTTGCTTACATTTCTCTTTGCCCTAGGAAGAATTTTTGCGCATTTTTATTTTTTCCCAAATTAATGAGAATGAAATTTTTAACCTTTTGTTCAGCTGAGGTTTTTTCGCTAGAACTTTTTTTGAATAAATTACTTCTGGCAAGTTTTCCGCATTAACGTAATGCGTTTTTTGAAGATTTTAGGATCCCCCAACTTCTTGTAAGGCTGTCGTAACGAGACAATTAGCCCACTACCCTCATTGTTACGTAAGTTTCTGTTATCTCATTTTTTCGCTATAAATAGAACGTTCTTTATTTGTGCAAAAATGATTGCCAATTTCGTATTACTTTTAACTTTTATGTTTCTTGAGTATCCCATTAACCATATATATAAGAAACATAATTTATTTTCGTATTTCCAAAAATTCTAACTTGATCAAACATTATTTGGTTATTTTTTAATTTGCTGACTTTTCTGAATTTTGGAGTCAAACGTTTTACAACTTTTACAAAGCCTTCTTTCTAGTATATAGGTAAAATATTAGTCTGAGGAGACCAACACATATTTGTATTTTTTTCCAAGAATTTAAAGAATAATCAAAAACATTTTGTTCAATAACTAATTTTTTTAAAGTTTTGGTTTTTTAACGAAATTTTAATCACTTTTTACTCAGTCAGACGAATTTTTTACAAATTCACTTCTAATTTTCTCAAAGAACACTAAAATAATCGAACCTTTTTTTCATTCAATGAAAAAAAAAAATTTATGAACGAAACAATCAAAGATTTCATTGATTATTTTTAATATCTAACACTTGACTAATTTGGAACAATAGAATATTACAAATTAAAAATTATTACCAATGATATGAAAATTATAATAGGTTGAATAAATTTCATTTAATTAATAAGTTATGAATGTTTAGACCATTTTTGATTTGTTAAAAAGTAATTTCTTGAGCTGGAAAAGAGAAGGGGGAGTTCTGCAATACCCTACCCCTTTGTGCGATTGAAAAATTACCAATAATTTCTATTTTTGGAAATTTGGTAGCTATAATTCTAAATTGAATATTTGTTTTTTCAAATTAAATATGAAACTTTTGGGTCTACCCCAAATGATATTTTACTTTTGGAGTGAAAATTTCTTCCAAAAGTTTTCCTACCATTTGCCCAAAAATACCGAAAGCTCATCAAAGTAAACAAATACCGAATATCTTTTCGCAAATATGGGTTTATATTATTATTTAGGGTGGCCACCGACCTCGAAAACCTTGAAAACGTGGAATTATCCTTGAATTTTCTTTGAACCTTGAAAACCTGGAAATCTCCTTGGTTTTCAGGAGAAACTTGAATTAAATTTTGTTTTTTCTTTTAAAACAGTAATTTTATTGAAATTCGGGAAGAAATTTGAATCTTTTAGTCAATTATGAAAGAAACATGTCTAAAAGAAATTTCGCTACTGAAAAGTTTTTTATTTATCAAGATATAATTTATCTTTTACTCATTACAGACTAAATAAATTTCTAGGCATTTTTGTAGACTTTACCAATTATTTTACAGATTGCAGTGAACCGACTTTAATATTGTGAATAATTATAAGTTTTTTATTTCGTCTCCGTTAATATACAATGTTATAGTATACATTTTTTTGTGATATTCAACTCACAAAATTATAAAAATTATTGGTTGAAAATTTGGATGTTGATATTCAGTTTCAGAATTAGAATGAGCCATGGCCATATAACGGATTTTTCAAGGCTTTCACCACTCAGTTTATGAGCGTACACCAGGTTACAGAATATTACACAACATTTCAGAAGGTTATAAAATATATTTCATAAATTTTGAAATACTTAGAAGGACTTTGAACATTTCACAAAGATTTCACGAACTTCAAAAATTGAAAAAAGGCGTGTGCTCTAGATTTCTAATATTTTACAACAATTTTACAAAGCTTTCATAACTTTCGAAAGATTTAAAGGATTTCACAGACTTGAAAAATAGTACAGTACATTTTTTCGCTTCACCTATTTGTCATTCTAAGTGCCTCAATTTATGATTGCCTGATAATTTTACAACTTTTGTAGACAAATTACAGATCCGTGGAGCTGTAAAACCTTGTATTTTCTAATCGAACATTGCAAAATAATGTTTTTCAATTTCATAATTATGGCGGTGGGGATTTGGTGGGAATGATCATTGACATGGTGTATAATTTCCATAAATTTCCAGGAACTTTGCAATCTTTTCATAATTTGTGTGGTACCTTTACAGAAATTTTCGGTGAATTTTAAGATATTGTTAATAAGATTCAGGTAATTTTCAAGAATTCAATTTCCTAAGTCAGAGGCGAAGTCTTAGGCTTATCCTTTAAGTTTGCATTGTGAGTCAAAATTTCTATGAAACTACTGACAGGCCACTTTTTTTAGGATTACACAGCTTATTGTTCATAAAAATACCGATTTCCGGTGTGACACGCCAACATAATCTGAAATTGTTATAGTTATGACACTTATTCGAAACGTTGGAAATATAATTTTTTTAAATTGAAAATACCACTTTCAGAAGAAACACGCTAATATGTCCAAAATAATCGAGAGTCCAAATTTTTTTCAAATTATCATGATGTTTATTTGCAAATACCAATTTTCGATGTGAAACAATAATGTAACCTATAATTATCAAGAACTTAAGAATTGTCTTCGAAATTTAATGATTTTTTATACAAATTCTAATTTCTGACAAAAAAAAACCACTGATACGTACAAGTCAAATTCCTTGAAGTTCGTGAATTGGATTATTTTAAACAGAAATAATTGGATTTATATCTAATGATTAAAGTTTAAAAATATCAATTGCAGGCGAAAAATACCAGCATAAGCTGAACTTCTTGCAACACTGTAAATATTCTTCGAAATATAAAAAAAATTTTGAGAATCGTACATTTTTCAAAATATAATGATTTTTGTTTAAAAATTTCAATTGAAAAAATTAACACAACCTGAAATTTCTAGAAATTCGAAGTTTTTCTTCGAAATTTTATAATTTTATATTAAAATTCATTTTTAATAATACCTATTTCGAGCAAAAGGAACTAACATGAAACGAGTATAATATGTTTATTGAATTATTAGGTTCATTGAAAATTTTAATCTAACTGCGTAAGATTTTTAAGAATGATGATTGCAAGATTTTCGAGACATATCGCGACACCAATTTTTTAAAACACGATACGATGATACAGTGATGATAAACAATGAAAAAATACACAGAACAATTAATTTTAAGATAAATCTGAATTCAACCAAAAACATGTGCCACGTAGTAATTGGAAGTAGTAGTGATCTCGAAAAAAATATTCATAAGAAAATATATCAAGAAACTTTTTTCATAAATCATCCTACGAAAACTTGTTAAATAAAATTCAAGAAGCTATTTACGAGATTCTAAAACTTGACGGGATTAAATGTATAAGCAAAATGAATTTGTTTAATGTCTGGGTATAGAAGATTCATCGTAATCCCGCCAAGTTTCAGAATTCCTGAAATTGTTTTTCAAGATTTATTTCAAAAATTTCCGTAAGCTGCTTCATGAAGGCTGTTTCCTAATATATTTTCGTATGAATATTTTGCTTTAAACTACTTGGTCAGCTTTGATTTCAGGACCATTTCGCTGGCCCCACCACCCACGCGAATTCAACTTTTTC
>CAKNXH010060099.1:30634-45385 GCA_932178445.1 Andricus quercusramuli
TACAGATTTGTAATCAGCGACCCCAAAAACCCCCGAGTAACTATTTTCAGCTACATTCGTAGACTTTTTGAATTTTGGCCACGAAACCGGGTCTCCTGGCCCACTGTGCAGTGCCCGGCATTAGCTAGGCTCAGGCAACAGACCCTCGGGGTCCATTTTATGGAAACAGAGGAAATCGAAACTCGATCGGTGGTCGACATACTGGGCTTCGTCAAGAGGTCTGGGGTCGACTGCTGAGAGTGTAGAAGTAAGGGTGTGACACAATAGGCTTTATAGCTTGAGCGCCAGGGGAGTTCTACATGGATTTCCCGCCCGCAGTAAACCTAACCTAACTCAGCGGTGAGTTTCAATGTGATAGCGACGATAGCGATACGGAGAACCAACGCCATATTGTATTATCTGGTGTTGATATCGAAACGGCAGCGCATGAAGAAGTGACATCTTCTGAAGCGCCATCCACATCGGGTCGATATTGACTTCTGCAAACTTTGCAAGGAAGATATGCCGAAGAAATTGAACCGGAACAATTCCATAAATTCTGATGTTTGCGATCGAGCTGTGCATTTGAAATGTGTCAAGACCGGAGCCTACTTCACATGTCCGAATTGCTAGTCAGACTAATTTTGATAATTTTGTATCCTTTTCAAAATCATTCTTTTTCATTTTTCTCTGAATGAAAATAACTTTCTTGTAATTTATAAACATCCAATAAACATTTCCTATCGATATTTTTCATTTTTGACTTCATTCAGACGGTGTCTCACATTTCCCAAACTTTTTTGACAAATCCCAAAATCGCATGTTTTTTCAAAATGCTTTTTTTTCGGCAGATAGCAATTTTGGAAAACTGCCTTATCGAGAAGTCAGGTTGACTCTCTAGTAACAAATTTAGCTTAAAACTTTTCAAATATTTCGATTTTTGTTGAAGTTATGGAGCCTAACAAAAGTGTGTCTCACAATTCCCCAATTTCCCCTACTCTCGTTCTAAATTCAGGTTAGGTACTCGGTAGGCGCGTCTTTCAATTTTCGATTCCGTTATATGTATAGCCGGAGATGAATTTCAAAGATTGTTGCAATTAATCTTAAATTATCTTGAATTCATCCTAAATTGATTGGAATTTCAAAAATTCAAGAGCATGTTTGGTCACACTCACCCGACTGATAACATTGATAACCTCCTTCCGGAAAAGAAAAATATGCCAGAAGAGAACATGAAAACCCGGCAATGTCTCTCGGAAGAGAAGACACAGATATCATTTATTCTTTTTAATTTCAATGTTTATTCAACTTGATACATGATAGAGAGTAATTAATCATCCCACTTTAAGTTTCCCTGGGAGGAGGGAGGATACAGTTATAGAGATGAAATATAACGTTCATCTGTCACAAAGATCACCCTTTGATTATCTATTCTGGCATGGGTTGCCAGAGATGAGTTTTTAAACTTGATGGAATTAATTTTGAATTCTGTGGAATTCGTATTAAATTCTTTTGAATTCTTCAGAATTCAAGCGTGAGTTCGGTCACACTGCTCGCCCTCTCCACGTTTGCTTGGGTGGGAGGGAGATCTAGATACATAAACGAAACATTAACTCCATCTGTCACAAAGATAACCTTTTCATTTTATATTCCGACATATTATGTCGTAGATACATGTTTAAACTTGTTTGACTTACCTTACAATTATCTAAAATTCATTATGAATTCTTCAGAATCCCAACGACGAAGGAATTACTTTGACGATAAAATATTCTGGATGAGAAAATTAAGATCAGACATATTTTGCTGGAGGGACGACTTGACTGGAAATATATCAATTACTTTAATTATCCAACTGCCACCTTATCAACATAAATTTTTTGAAAGCATTCTGAAAGAGTATAATCGTGCAATGTGGAAATTTTGCATTCCTTAAGTTTATAATTATTTATTAAGTGTAAAGAAACTACTGATTTATCCAAAACTTAAAATTGAAACCTCTTTCGTTCTTAGATTACTTATCAGTAGAGACTAACAGGATTAAATAATTTCATTACATGCAATTGAAGTTGGGTAATTCTCTAGTTGTCAATTTCAGCGAGACTACTTATTAAACATATTTTTTGTTGAATAAAGTTTTAATCGAGTTTCATACTTTCAGTGTATATGTTCAGAGTCTCATTGATAGTTATTAAATTTGAAGTAGGAAATGTTTTCAAAACAAAAGAAATATATTTTTAGCTTTCTGAAATAGCAGGTGTTGAGTTCTTTTAAAGTATCTCACTTCTTTGTGTTTGGTGATTGGATTTCGTGTCTTACATCTCTGACCCAAATAAACGTTGGCTTGCTGTCGCTATCCTGATCCTGACGCTCGAAAACCTTCCCCAGGCTAGTGACAATGTACACATCGAGCGAGAAAATCCGCGTGCAAAAAAAAAGTATAAAACCTCTCTACTCACGGCTGCCCTTTTTCTCTTCAAACGAGATATCGAGTTGTTTTTGCAAACAACCTTACATTGCTGTCCTAAGGGTAGATCTCAGTCATGCCTTTTCCTTACCGTTCTCACCTGAAAAAAATAAATCTGCCGAAGGTAGGCGAAAATTCCATGTTTTTTCATTCTTCACAGGAGGTTTTATTCATTTACAATGATTGGTTATTTACTTGACATACCAAATTGAAAATGTTCTCATTTTCTAGTTTTAAATCGACCAATTAAATTAAACCCTCAAAGCTTAAAAAAGTGTAATTTGGAGGTGTTCAGTAGGGCGGAGTGATAATGCTGAAATTAATCCAACTATTCGAGCTGAGGAAACAAATATGTGAGTTAGCATCGGAGAAAAGTAAACAAAATCTTTTTTTAATTGGTTAATATCTTCTGTTTACTGTTTTCATTTGGAAATTCAGAACAATTTTCTTATTTGTTTAAAATTAAGGAAGATTTCTTATATTATACAGTTTTTACTAGTGAATAGTAATAAAAAATTATAAATTCAAAAAAAAAGTTTTGTTCTCAATTTAGAATTTAATTTGAATGTGGAAAATGCATGTTGCTTAAAATAAGTGATATGCACACATTATGGAACAAGTTAAATATGTCGAACCTAAAAATTCTTTAGCTTGAACCAAGGAAATATATTGTCGTGTTGTAATTTTGCTTTTACCGAACAAACCAATTTTCCGCGATTCATTAATTTTGAGAATTTTCATCTTTTTTGCTATTTTGGAAGGTTTTTGTTTCCACGACAGAAAATAAAAGCATACTTTCGATAATTTTAGCATTTTTACTGCGCCTTATCCAGTAATGAATCATTAAAAATGTTAATCGATATGAATTCCAACATTGTACTTGAACAAAAAAATGTTGAAATGTTAAATTCAACGTGATTTCTATTTAGAATGATACAAAATTTGTACTAATTGATGAGCGTTTGGCATCTGAATGAGCTCTATTTCAAGTAAGAAACGTATAATAATGGGTATCTTCATTTTTCGTAGTTTTTTTAATTGAAATTTCAACACATTTCACAAGTTTAATTACTAAAAAAGTGGGTGCGAATCTTGCCTCAGAGAATAATCAATTTATCAATTGAGAATTTGAAAATTGAAAGGTATTTCAAACATTAGCAGCGGTAGAATATATTCGAAAATTCCTCACTCTTTTGGTATGCCTCCATATCGATTCAAACTGGGTTTACGTTACTCAAAATCTGAAACTAATTAAAAACATTCAACACTTCAAACTTTATAAAATTACTTCAGGTATCTTCCTAAAATTTATTAAATATATATGAAAAAACCTTCCACGGATTTTTTAAATTCAATCTACTTCTATTTCGAGACATAAAATTATAAATCAAAAATGTATATTATATATCGAATAACCTTTATATAAAAAAGTCCGAAAAAAATGTATAATGAAATATTAGTGTCATCTTAAAATTGGAACTTCACTTTGTAACGAGATAACATCGAACTTCGATTCAAATTACGAATAATTGTACAATTTTGTATGTGAACCTTTGAAAAATATGAGGATGTTACATCTGAATAACTCAACTACTACAAATGTAAAGCATTCGAGATTAAACATGTGGTATCACAATCCAATAAAATAAATATAAGGTAAAAAGTTTGATTGGATTGTTTGACGCACGTTTTTCCAACTTTTGACGTTGATCAAAAATTAAATATTCAGTTTTAAAAAAGGGTGAAAATTAGCTCTCAAATTATTGAATTGTTGAATCGACGAAAAAAAAGTTTAATTAAAAAAAAGTATTAGGCTTTGAGGAAGTGCGCCTTCATAGTTATGCCCTTATGACGTCTTTCGAGAAAATAATTTTAAAAAATTTTCCTCAGGATGTGTATTGGATTTTTTTTAATACGAAAATCTGTATTTCAAAAATTTTTAATTTACGTCCTTTTGACATGCTACCTTCTAAGACTAGCAACTTGATGTTCAATGTTCTATCTAAAACGTTATAAAGACTTCAATGTCGGTATAATTAGATTCATATTGTGATTTCAAAATATCTAAAGCCTTTAGTAAAGAATTTCAGTATTTTAAATTGGTGATAACAATCCAAAGTTAAACGATTTGATAGAAGAATTGAAATCATAGTATTATATCGTTTTGTTACATTTCAATAATTTCAATAAAAAGTAACTAAACTGTATTTAATAAGCACTTCATTGAATCTCCATTAAAAATGAAAAACAATAAGTAAAGAGTTTTTTACAGTAAAGAGGAAATGAACAGTAAAAAGGGTAGTTTCCAAGTCTGGAGGAACGTTTCGAAGTCTTTGATTCGAGAAATCTCAAGGGATTTAAAACTGGAAGAACCGACTTGTGTCGCCGTGATCGAGAGTTGTGAGCGTGGTGAACGTGAGAGATAAATCAGACACTCATCTTCCGGCGTATTCTTCATTGAACCCAACTCATCGTATATATCTCACCCCCTTTACTCCTACACTTCTTCTTTTTTCCCTTTTCTACTTTCTTCGTTCGTCAAGAGGGTGATTAATCATCTGCGCTAGGCAACAATGTCGCTCATCATGGTAAACGAATTCGATCCTAGAAGTTGAGTAAAAGTGTAGAGTTTCAAAGAAAATCATACTTAAACGAGACTGGGATAAGATCTCACTTATCTTCTTCTTTCTACTCATCAGTTTTTTTTCATTTTTGCCTCCGAGTTTTCAAACAACAACAACGTTTATGAGCTTTTACATTTTTATTCAGTTTTAAGTTTAATACCGTCAGGGGTCGTCCAAAATTAGGTCGCACTGACAGGGGGGGGGGCAGTCTTTGTCACAATTCATGTTGTAACGGGAAGTTAACGCAGAATAAGACATCACACATAGAAAATATAAATTATAATAACAATTACAAAACTTAAAAATCTTCCCCCTATTCCTCTCCTTCCTATTTATAAGATACTTGCCTTTCTTTCTCGCCTTTTTCGCTTCATTGCAAATGGAATTATTAGAACCCAATAAGAAAATTTAACTATTCTTTGTTTAATGTTAATCAATTTTAATTAAGAGTTCTATTATCATATTTTTGATTAAAATTCAATCTCTTTTGATTGAAAATTCATTGTATTGATTGAACATTAAAATGTTTTTGTGAAAAGTCATCTTTTTTTATTGAAACTTTTTTTTTGTTCCACTGAAAATTTAGCGATTTTGTCATTGAAAATTTATTTATTTCCTTGTAAGTTGTTTAATTGTGGTAGAAATATTAATTCTTTTGATTAAAAATTCAATCATTTGTTTAAAAGTTGAATTACTCTGTTAAACATTTATTTTATTAGTTGAAGATTCATCTATTTTGTTGAAAATGGAACTATTTTGCCAAAAATTAATTTTTTCCCGTGGAAAATTAATTTTTTGAACTAGAAATTTAACTATTCCATGTTTAGTTGCAAATTATTTGTTTTCTGTTTAAAATTGAACTGTGTGGTTGGAAGAGAACATTTTTCTTGAAGACTCATATTTTCGGGTTGAAAATTCAACTGTTTTGTAAAACATTCGTCTTTTGGCTTTAAAATTCATCGGTTAATTTGGGTCATTTTGGGGGTAATAACTCTATTATCTTGGTACAAAAATTCAAGTATTCGTTTGAAAATAAACTTTTTGGTTGAAAATTGACATAGGGATTGAACATTCAGCAATTTGGTTGACATTTTTTTCTCTCTCAACTCAAAAACCTTTCTTGGTAGAAGATTAAAACATTTTGTTGAAAATTCGTGTTTTAGTTTGAAAATTCATCTCTTTTTTTGAAAATGTTATCTGTTCCGGTTAAAAATACAACTCTTAGGTTAAGAATAACTTGTGTTGGTAGATGATTGAACTATATTATTGAAGATTCGTCTTCTTGGTTAAATTTAATTTTTAATACTTTTTGTCGTTATTAACATTTAAGCTATTACATATTCGTTAGAGAATTTAATTTTTTGATTATATTTCACCATTTTCAACTGAAAATTAAAATCTGTCTTTTTTAAAATATCGCCTATTATATTTTTTGTGGAGAATTCATTTTTTTGTTGAAAAGTTAATTATTTTGTTGAGAACGTTACAATTCGATTGAAGATTTATATATTCGGACATAAAATTTGTCCTCCTGGTTTAAAAATGCAACTTTTCCATTGACAGTCTTTTTCAAGATTGTGAAAGATTGGATTTTTAAAAATCACGTTTTGACTTATTCAACTGATTAATCATTTTCTTTAATGAATTTTCAAAACTATTTTTAATAAGGAATTTTAGGAAATCTTGATTCCAATAAAGTTTCAGCTTTAAATGTTGATATTCAGGATTTCATCACAAATTTCGAAGTTTACATTTCGAATGAATTGAATTAGTTGAATTCTAGAGGTTACTTACTCGGATTTTTGTTATACACTAGGTAGCAAGATTGCAAGATTGCAAAAGATTCCATGGACTTTAAGAAATTCATCATAGAAAATCATTATATAGAGAACGATATTAAGATAATCAGGATTGGAATAAGTAAAACAAAAATATTAAAAGAAATAATGTAAAAAATAGAGAAACTACCAAGGAACATTTGTTTTCAGACCCCTCATAATCTCATATGAAAGTTCACAAAAATAGCGATTGAAACCTTTTGGAATATCTTGAAATCCCTTGATACCTTAAGAAATATTTTGAATCAATTAAAATCTTTGAAATATGTTAAAATGCATTAAAACTGGTCAAATCCCCCCAAATCTTTAAAACAAATTGAAGGTCCCATAAATCTCAATCTTCCCTCCCTGCATATTTGAAATACCAAGAAATCCCTCGAAATAAAATTTCATTTATTCCGTAAAGCATAACTCATTTGAAATTTCTTGAAAATACTTCAAATTAAACTTACTCATTAAAGTTCTCTACGAAAACGTTGAAATCCCTAGAAATCTTTGAAATCCCTTAAAATACTTGGAACCCGCGTATATACTTTTAGTCTCTTGATAACCGATAAAATAGAACTTTCATGAAATCTGACGAAATGGCTTAGAACCCATTAAAATTCTCTACAATTCAAATTAAGTTAAACTTGTTCATTGAAGTTGTATAAAAAAACCCGTCCAAGTCCCTATAAGTCTTTGAAATCCTTCAGTCCTATGAGATACCTTTACCCTAAAATCCCTTGAAATCTTTGCAATCGCTAGGAATCATTTTAAATTTAAATTTACTTTGCAAGGTTCACTAGAAATATCTTGAATTCTTCGGAAATCCTATGAAATTCCTCGAAATCACTTGAATATTTTGTAATCTTTGGAATTACCTGAAATAGCCGGACATATTTGGATATATTCAATATCCTCTATACTCCCTTGAAATGTTTCAAAATTCCTTGGAATTCGTGGAAGTAATTTGGAATCTCTTGAGAACCGTTGAAATCTTTTAAAATAAGTTGAAATATTCTGAACACCCTTAAAATTCTTCTAAAAGCCTTAAAATCCGTGAAAGTCCCTCGAAATTTGTTGAAATTCCTCACGATCCCTTGAAATCTCTTAATATGTTTGGAAATCTTTAAAATGCCCTAAAACTTTTATTAAATCTTACAGAATCGCTTAAAATCCAGGGAAATCTCTGGAATTCCTTGAAATTTCTTAAAATTCTTCTAAAATTCTACGTCAAATAAATAAAAAAAATCATTCGTTTGTACTTCCTCTATTTTTCCATCAGCTATTTCAACATGTTAATATTCTTTATTTCTACACTGATTTTCCTATAATGATTTTTATCATGAATTTTATAGAATTGCCAAAAAATATACTGAATTTCCCATAATATTTTTCACAAAGGGCGATTACAAGGTATTGTGAAGAATTGTATATGATTGCAAACGATTCCATGAAATTTCAAAAAATTGCAGCGAGAGTAAAGCCAGATTGCAGGATTAATTAACCCCTCGGTTTAAGTTTATCATTCTTGGAGGTTCACTATTTAATATGAAAGTAAATTGACCCATCCCTTTAAAATAATTGACCTTAAACCACCAGATCCAATTCTGTTCCGCTTCTAACCTAATAATTTTATTTTTACAGCGTAGTTTTATGCTATGCCTGTTTTCAAGTTTTGCATGAATGCCCTCTCTGAAAAAAAACACTTCATCCAGTGAGTAAACTTCCACCGTTGGCGCGTAAACGCTAATACGTATCGATCGCTCTCTCGAATCAGTGATGGAGTGAGTGTGAAGGGGTGCCAATCATTTCCCCAGTCTGGGCGAGTTTCCCTCTCATCCTGAGTTGAACCAAAACTCTCTGACCTACATGAAATCTTTCCGTTAAGTCCTGAACATTTCCAGACCCTTATCAAACCGAGAGTCTCCTTCCGTTTCTCAAACCAACACCGTCAATCTCCCTGTGAGTTTTCAATCTTGTTGTACACTCTTATTTCTCATAACAAGGAAATCCTCCAAACTGGTCTGCGGTTGAATACAAAGGGATTTTCTCCAGCAAGATTATCTCCCAAATTCCTCTCGCTGTTCAGTAATCCATCATTCGAGACTCTTTTCTCGTTTTCTCTCATTTGAATAATTTATTTTCCAATTATTTACTTTCACAAGAAGCTTCTCACAATTTGCGTAAGCTTTCTTAAGCTCTTCTAAACCCCTCACTTCGTAAGTTTAAGACAGCTTACCAATCGTCTCTTCCTCTAAATTTAAACTTCTGAACTTTCGAAACATAAAGTCACTTCTTAATATTTAAATAAAATTCAATAATATTTAATTAATAACTAATCATCCCGGTGAGACGTGACAGCTCCCGCCGTATTTTGAACACAGGACAGATCGAACCTTCGGTAGGGCTCTTACGTCTCGTCAAGCAAATAATGTATTAATTTAATATCAAGATATTTTATGTATTGGTCACAAAATGCTGATCATAGTAGCAGAGTAGTCGGAACTACTAATGTAACCATGATCACAGGATGGCTGCAAAACTCCATTTTCAAAATTCCCTGATCAACTTTTCATTTTACCCAACACTTTTAATATAGAATCTTTTATGAACGAAATTAAACGATTTCACATTAAAAATTTTTATTCTTAAATTTACTGATTTATTTCAACTAAAAGAAAAACTAAAATCTAAAAAAAAAATATTACCGTAAAAGATGAATTTTTAATGCACAAGGACGAGTTTTCAGAAAAATAAATGAATTTCGAACCAATTAGTTGAATTTTTTACCACATCATGCATTTTCAATCTATGTAGATGGATTCTCAACCAAATGGTCAAATTTTCATGAAAATATGAATTTTCAAATAAAAAAATACATTTCCATCTGAGCAATTGTATTTTTAACAAAAAAAGAGGAAATTTCAATGAGAAAGGTTAGTTTTCTATTCCGCGACCTGGGGCTGCTTATTCAGTTATTGCAAAGTAAATTACAAATTTTATTTATCATAATTACTTTATTATTTTTTCCTTATTTTTCATCAAATTTTATTCTCAGCTTCTCTGAAAATGTATATAATTTCCATAAATTTATAGTATTACAATTCACAATATGGATAGATATTAAAAACAGTAATTTTTCTTCTATCAAAAAAGTCATTAGAATATTTTGTTCACCTTTTTTTAGTAGTATTATTATCCGTCCATCGAATTTTTAAATATTGAAAAAAGTGTTCTCAAAAATTTTGAAAATAGAAATCTACATAGATACATACACACATGCATACACCCATGAATACAGCCAGACACATTAACGAAAACCTGGTTTTTGATTCTTAATGTTTCAAACCGTGTGCGTTTGGCAAAAACGGAGGGGGTCAAATTTTACACAAATCTAATACTTTCTCTGATGAGAATGTAAAAATAATTGAATTCAACCAAAAAGACGAATTTAAATCAAGTAGTTGAATCATCATGTAATGCAGATTAATGAGGAAGTTTCAACAGAACAGTTGAATTTTTAACAAAAAGTGATTACTTTTTCAAAAAATTGATGGATTTTCTATCAATTAATACAATTTTTAACTAAAAATATAGTCGTCAGAAGGAAGCAACTGAAAAGAAAATAGAAATAGAAATACAAGGCAAATAAATTATTAAGAAGAATATTATATCAGGCGTTCCGCACACTTCTTTTTCAAAATTCCCTAACTTTCCTCGGGCCAATTTAAGATTTGTTGAATCATTAATATTCAAAGACCAGAATTTTATTGTTGCAATATGTTTGACATAGAATATCTAATAAACGGAAAAACACAGTTTTTAATTACAATTTCAATATTTCAAATTTATTATCATTTGCAGTTATTGAAAGTGCCTCTCATAGAAATTCCCTGACTTATGCCAGATTTTTTCAAAATCCCTGATTTTTCCCGACTTTCCCCCAATTTCCAGGTTTTCCCTGACCTACGACCACCTGCCATGATCGGTATCATTGTCTCTGCTCGATGAGGCTTCGGATGAGGGGAGAGATGTGAAAGGGTTGGATAATGAAGGAGAAAGCGAGTCAGATATATACTCATATCAAGGAAAGGGGGTGGGGGTGGGATGGAAACATGGGGTGAAAAGAGAGCGGGAAGCAGAAATAGGCAAGGCGGGAAACTAGGACGAGAGCCACGAGCCCAGGACAGGGGTGCACTAGCTGGGGCCACTGACACGAGACCGTCCACTTCTGAGGGAAAGGGGTGAAGAGAGATGCTGAGGCCAGTGGATCTTCACTCACACTCGAGCAACCTACTTTGCCACCTCGCCTCGGTCGTAGTAGATATTTGGCGTCGAATCTTGCTAAAAGAGTCGCTTTACCCACAACGATAAGTCTCGAGGCTTTCTGTGAATTTTCCCCGTAAGCCACCCAAGTCTCTGAAGCAACCTCCTTAGGCAACCTCCCCCCAGTTGGTCCTTTCCCTTTCCAGCTTCTCCCATCCTGCCTTCAACGTTCAACGTTTCACCCTGCTTGTTTCCGCTTTGCCCCTTCCTTACCTGATATTTCCCCCCTCCAAATATTTCACCCTGCAATCTACGGGTGTTCTGTAAAACGGAAGACGATATTCCACCATCGTTCCGGAGACGGAAGTGGGTTGAAATTACGATGAAGTCATATTGTCCAATGCGATACGGGGGCTCTTCTATAACGCCAGACTGCTGAACGGTATCTAGTGGTTGATATTTCCATAGCATCCCTGGCTGACCTTGCGAGGGGTTGTTCCACTAACCTGATTATCCGTCGTACATTTTATTTATTCCCGGAAAGGCGGAATCCAACAATATTTTACAGTTTTTCCAGAATTTTTTTTATTGTAATTTTCAATTTGCGTGTAGGGGGTTTCAATCAAGATTTGATTTTGATTGATTTTGATTTTGATCGCCGCCAAATTAAAAAAACGCAAATATCTTTTTTCGAATGGACGTTAGTTATCGTGCATATATTGATCATATCAGCCAATTCTTCACCGATTTGTATTATCCAAACTTTGAGAATCAATAACAAATTTAAAAAAAAAAAATGACTTCTGTGTATAAACACTGTCAATTTTTAAGAATCTGCCCACAACAGATTCAGAATATAATTAAAATGTATAATTTTCATCAGTCCAATCAACATGTAGCCTACAATTTTCCACCGATTCATCTACAATGTTCAGGACAAATTGACTAGATAAAGCTTCAAAAGGTTTTATCCGGAAACTTTAATTTGTAAATAGTTTCTAGATATATTGAACTTTCCGTGTCAAAAATCAGATTTTTTAGCAGTTCAGTAGAACTATAGGCTATTATACAATTTTTTTCCGATTCGTCTGAAAGTTTCAGAGCAAATAAAGTAGATGAAGCTCCAGTTCTTTTTTTGAGAGAGATTTGATTTATCAATTATTTCTGAAAATATTTCACTTTTTATGCCAAAAAATTGAATTTTTAATAGTTCAATAACACCTGGAGCCTACTCTAACAATTGAATCAAATATTTTGATATGCTTCTGTCAGAGAGAAGGCTTGAGGATATTTTTTTAGAAAATGTTTATTCATCAATTATTTTAAATAATTTTACACTTTTAACTAAAAAATCGCGTGCGTCCTAAACTATGACCCAAGACAGATTTATGTGTAAACATCGTCGGTAAACGTTGACTGAAATTGAAATCTTACATAAAGCAAATAATAACTCACGCACATGTGGGAGTATAACAATTTATTTTCTCTTATATATAATGTCGTGCAAAAGTTTCTGGACAGTTATTTTCCAATAGGATAATAATCCTAATCTAACAATGTAACAATAACCCTACTTTTATAATAATAAACTGTAGATTTTCTCTCTATTGACATATCCGGCATATTTTGCCGGATTTGAATGAACAAATAATAATTGTTTGAATAATAAAAACTTATTTACAAAATACTTGGAAACTCGTCCCTTATTAATTAAAAATAATTCTTGTAAATAAAATCCGAAGGACACCGTTTTTAGTATGAATTCAATAGAGAACTGCTATTTTGCATTTTTTGGGGTCACTTTCCAAGCATAATAACAATTCACAAACATTTTATAACAAGTAGCTCTTTTCCCCATTTTTTTCTAAATCAAGATTTTCCCATTTAAAACCCCATGTTAATTTCAGAGGCTCGGTGGTACGAGTTAACTTCGACAAAAAAAAAAGAAAACAAGAAAAATGTTAAGTTGATAAACTGTAAATATAAATTATGTATTTATTTTTAAAATTGAATTGTAGTACGACTCTTAACAATAGAATTATGATAAAATTTATTTTATAAGACGATTCTGAATCTGTTTATAATTGAATAATTTATAGATTTTTACGTTAAAAATTGAACTATTTCAATTTGAATGCCTTACGTAATTATTTAAATGTATGCATCCGATTGAAACTTCAAAATCTTTTTTTAATTTTCAAAAACATTTCAATTAATATATTCATTATTTTAAAGTTTTCATTGTTTCATTTTTTTTAATTTTTCATTTGTAAATGACATTTTTCATTAAAGATTTTCAAGAAACAACTTATAATCACTAAATTGTACTGTTTTTAAGTTCAAATTGTTCAAAAATGATATAATTTTCAACACTTAAAAAATTCATTGATTCATTCTTCAAACTATTTTATTTGGGACCGTACTTAAATTACGTAACAGCTTAAGGGGGATGGAGGGGTCAAAAGATTTTGTTACGATTTGTTACTGAAGGGGGGGGGGGGGTCTTCATTCATGTATGTAACTTTCGGAAATTCACCTAGCCAACAATTTTTTTTAATTCAGGAAAAAGTCAGGGATTTGGAAAAAAATCTTACAAAAGTCCGAGATTTATATAACTTTAAATAACTGTCAAACCGAATAGATTTGAAAATTTTCAACTTTTATTTGAAATTATTTTATTCCGCTTATAAAAGATTCTAGGTTCAAAATGTTACAAATGTAATATTCTGTTTATCGAATATTAATGGTCAGGGAAAATGAAAAGGTGGTTAGGGAAAAATTAGAGAATTTTTAAAATCAAGTTTTGCGGTAATCCTGATATAACATTCTTCTTAGTAATTTATTTGCTTTGTATTTATATTTCTTTTTTTGCAGTTGCTTCTTCCTGAAAATGATCTTTTTAGTTGTAAATTTTATTACTTGTTTGTAAATGCAACAGTTTTGTTCATAAATTAATCTTTTTGCTTGAAAATTCCACTATTTCGTAGAAAATTTATCTTTTGAGAAAAATTCACATTTTGTGTAGAAAAATTAATTTAAATATTTTTTCGATGAAAATTCAACTATATTTTTAAATATTTGTCTTTCTGATTTAAAAATTCATCTGCTTTAGTAGAAAATTGATCTTTCTTCGATGAAAATGCAACTGTTTGATTAAAAATTAAATAATTGTTTTAAAAAGGCATCCTTTTTGCATGGAAATTTAACTGTTATTATCGAAAAATCGTCTTTTTGGGTTGAAAATTCAAATAACTTCGTAGAAAATTCACTTCTTATTTAAACAGTTTTTTTTTTGAAAATTTTTTTTGAACCACTTTGTTAAAAAATAATTTTCTCGTTGAAGATTTATATTTTTATTTGAAAATTCGTCTCTTTGGTTAAGGTTTGACTATTTAGTTGAGAACTGATTTTTTATAATTGAAAATTTAACTGCGTGGGTAAAAGTTGAACTATTCTGTTGAATTTGTTTTTAATGAAGCTTTACCTCTTTGGTTAAAAATTTAACTATTTTGTTGAAAATTAATTTTTTTTCTGAAAATTCCTATTTTACTTGTTGAAAATTCAATGTTTGTACAGAAAATTCGTCTTTTGG
>CAKNXH010060099.1:73298-101454 GCA_932178445.1 Andricus quercusramuli
AATAAACACAATGTCTCGATTATCCTGATAATACATGTTTTCAACATATTTTTACATTATAAGGTAATTGTATGAAGTAAATTCAATAAAACATCAAATTTTGATATTAATTTAATAATATCGTCTGATAGAAATAATTTCCATGTTGAAGAATATAATAAAAATAAAACATGAATTCAAATTTATTAAAAATCATTTTTGAATTGTAAAATAAGGGGAACAGTTATTATTTTTTGTTTTTTGTCTAGGGATCGTTCACATATTACGTAACACTTTTTTCTTTTATTCAAATAAATACGATAATGAAATTGATGTAATGTTAAGAAGGACACACTGAAATAAATGAAAGAAAAGCGGGTTACGTAATACTTGAATGGCCCCCTAACTGTCAATACTATTTCTATTTTTTCCAAATACCAACAGAATAATAAACTGTGGAGTGATATAAATTTCAATAAAAATTAATGATAAAGTATTATTCTGGAAAAAATCCTCAATTTATGTATTTCAAAAGGGAACGTACATTAATTACGTAAAGATGACTTTTTTAATTTTAAAGCCCCTCTCCCCTATTTCAAGAATGTGTAAGAGATTCGAAATATCTCTAGGGATTTTAGAAGATATGAAAGATTTCCAGTGCTTTGGAAGGATTTCAACATATTTCCAGGGATTTTAAGGTATATTGAATTAACGATTTTGAAATATTTCTAGAAATACTAAAGTATTTTTACGAATTTCCTAAGCCATCAGGGATATTTAACCGATTTCTAGTGAACTCAAGGAATGATTGTCTACAAGAAATTCAAGAGATATGAAAGTATTTTCATGAATTTTGAAGGATGTCAGGGGTTTTAATTGGATTTCGAAATTTAAAGGCATAAGCAGGAATTTCATTAAACTTATAAAGATTTCAAAGGATTTGCGGAGAAATTAACGGATTTTAAGATATTTAAAGCGATTTTGATGATTTCACGGAATCAAGAAGGATTTCAAAAGACTTCAAAGAATTTCTACGGACTTGAGAGGATTTTGTAAGATTTCAAAATATTGAACAGAATTTCAGAGGATTTCTGCATATTATAAAGTATTTCAAGAAATTTTTAGGAATTTTTATGGCTTATCAAATATTTTAATGGATTTTAAAATATTTTAAGGGATTCAAAGACATCCGGAAAGATTCTTACGGATTTAAAGATTTTAAATTAATTTTAAAAGGATTTCAAAGACTTCAAGGGATCTCGTAATATTTCGAAATATTTCACGGAACTACGAGGATTTTAACCAATTTTCAGAGATGTTAAGGGGTCTTCATGGATTTGAAAGGGTTAAAGGGATTTTCAGGGGATTTTGAAGATTTCAAGCGATCTCAAGCGTTTGCAATGGTTTCAAGCCATTTCACTGATTCTCAAAGAAACGTAAGGGATTTCCACAATTTTTATAGGATTTCAAGGGATTTCGAACGAACTTAATGAATTTAATGATATGTCAGAAGATTTCCAAAGTTTTCAAAGCTATTTTTGAAGATTTCAATAGATACAAAAGTATTTTCACGAATCTTGCAGGATTTAGAAGATTTTAATTGGATTTCGATGATTTAAAGGGTTTTGAAGCACAATATTTTACGCAATTTAAACAGATTTGCGTAGATTTTGAAATATTTAACTAATTTCAAGATAAACGAAGCGGTTTCGATGATTTCGCGGGACCTTGAAGGGTTGTAAGGATTTCTTTGAGTTGCAAAGATTTCAAAGGATTTTAAACGACTTCAAGAGATACACAAGTATTTTTACGAATTTCACAGGATATTTAAAAGGTTATACTGGATTTCAAAGGATTACAAAAATTTCTAGTAATTCCACGAGATTTCATGAGAGGTGTTCATCAGATTTTCAGAATGATCAACTTTCTGACTTTATATTTATTGGACGCATGCAATATGAAATATACACAATGAGAAAAATATAACAAATAATTATATAATGTGTATATAATAGTATAAACAGTAATTTTAACAGCTAAAACTGGTTTTAATTCGTAGATTTAAAAAAAAAATTATTAGGTGGAAACTTACATAAGAACTGCTTTGGGCTAAACACCCCCCCCCCCCCCTCACCCCTAAGGATTCGTAGAATCTTTCAAACTCCCTACCCTACTCCCAAAATAAAAATTAACAACAAGAATTTTCGGCACCTCAAACATGTACAAAGGGGTGTTTAAAATTGAAAATAAACACTGACTCAGTAAGTCTAATGTATGCAGATATAAAAGCACTCATTAAATCTAAGGATCCTTTCCGAAACAGAAAAGCTGAAACTGTACTTAAAAATAACAATTGACTCGCAATACGGAAGTTTCAATTGCCTGCACTGGAAATTGCAGTGAAGTCGAGCACAGGGGACATTACAAGACAATAGGCTCTCGTTTCATTACTTGTTTTATATTTTCAAGAAAAAAAACTTGGCAGCCATGACGTCTGAAATTTTGCCAAGGAAAGCGACTTCGTATTGGCACTAATTTTTCGTCGTTGCTCATAAATTCTTCTTTCGAGGAGAATAAGGGACTCGACGAAGTGGTAATTTGGATTTTACAACTCAAATCTATCTGCACGAACAGAGACCGATGATTAACCTGAAGAGTTATCAAGGCGCACTTGGAGACCAAATCTCTCGAGACCCACTTCTCTACTATTTTTTATTTAATACAGCTTTCTTGTCTAAACTCACAAAAAATTTGTATGTCCCGTAATCTACATTTATTTGTTGCTCTTCTGCAAAATGAAGATTAAAAATTATATTTTAATTACGTCCTAGCAATAAATGCGAGCATTCGCAGCGCGCGCTCACGTCCCTCCATTTTTATTTCTTGACATTAGAAATATAGACAATATAAAAATCCATTAGTCAACGAATTTTGTAATATTGAAATTTAAAAAAAAATTTTGAAATAATTATTAATTATTTAGAATTGAGAGCTTTCAAAATTTAAAACAATTATTAAACGAGTTTGAATTGGAAATGTAACAAGACAGATCAACTATTTTTTTTTGACTATATATCGAATAGAATGAATGAGAATTAAAGGGGTGCAGCATAGAACTAGATAACCAGCATTTTTCCGAAAATCGGCTTTTTGATTAAACTGAAAAATGCACTTATTATCGTTATACGCAACCGAGCCTGTATCAGTTTTAGGTTCCTGTCACTTTGAGATTGTAAACTTCCACATTCTGTTTCTCAAAACTGGATAATCTGTTCTAATCATACATTTTTGGTCATTTGAAATTAAATAATTTTAAATTTAAAGGGTTTGAAATTGATAAATTTTGAATCAGAAGCTTTCAAAATTGAAAAATTTGAAACTGAAAATGTTTTAATTTGGACAATTTTTTCAGAAAATAGTCTAACTTGTATAATTTCTAATTCAAAGCTTTTCTAATTGACTAAGTTTATTTTGAATTAAGGAATTTTGAAACTGAATGATTTCAGATCAAATTTCGAAAATAGGACAATTACAAAATGTTAAAATTGAATAATTTCAGATGAGGATTTTAAGAATCTGTTCATTGGAATAACTTTTAACTCGAATTGATGAAAATTTGACAATATTTAATTGAAAAATAAAATGAATTCACATTGTTAATACCTGCAAAAATGTTAGTTTAATATTAAAATGGATTAGACAAATTTTTCTGATGTCAAATGATAAATTCGCCGTCATTTTTACGATTCAAAATGAGACATTCTTGTATTGGTAACCTGTAAAATTGAATTATTCTAAAAAAAATAGGAAATAATGAACAGTAAAACTTAAGAAATGGCGTAATTTTTAACTCAGCGTTTAACATGAAAATTCAGAACTCTAAAATTGTAACCATTCAAAATCAAAGAAGTTATTCAGTTACTGATGTAATTATGACTAATATTCTTGAATAAGTTTTTTTAAATTATCATATGAAAACATGATATTTTGAAGAAATCCTTTTACCACAATGTTTCTTTGAAATTTGGGAAAAATTTTATGCAATAAATCGTATCAGATGATATTCAAAGTGATAGGATAGATTTTTTCAGATTGTAAACCCTTAAAGTTAAATAATTCTACATGAAAACGTTGAAAATTAGATTCTTTCCAATCGGAAACTTTAAGAATGATTGAATTTAAACTTGAAGCGTTGAAAATCAAACAATTGCAACTATCATTGATGCTTTCCTAAATGTAGATCTTAAAACTAAGTCGTTAAGAACATTAAATTAAAAATTGCGAATAATGATTTTTGAAATTCAATCATTTGAAAACAATTTTATAATATTTCAACAGTCAAGCTGACATATTAGTACTAGGGGAAAGTCACCAGTTGCGGGCACTCTCCGGTTGTGGGCACCTCTGCGTTACAACTGACAGAATACAAATATGGCGGATCTAACTGGGGGCGTACTTGTATTCTGACAGTAGTACGCAGTTTTCGGGGTAATATCAACGTAAGTAGACGATTTGTGCATTAATTTCGTTGTGATTCAAGATGTCTCACCGATTTATATGCAAGTTATGAAACATTACATTTTCTTGATGTATCGATAATGGTTGTGAATTCCGGTTGTGGGCACTTGAATGTAACTGGTTGCGGGTACATTTTTTCATTTAAAGCGTCTGTTTGGCTTGAAAACTGTCAGATATCGTCATTTATGCCGACATAATATACCTATTCCATTAACTTTTTAACGTATTTTATTTATTACTTTAGTTTACGTATTTCAGCCATGACAACCCCAAAGAAGTCCACTACCGAAGTCAAATACCTTTTTTAAATATTTTTGCCACTAAAGGCCTTGAAAATCAATATACTTTGAAATTCTTTAGAATTAGTTGTGTTTTCCTCTATCTCCATTTTCAGCGAATTTTCAAAGGGTGCCCACAACCGGTTACGATTTTTTTTTGTCAAAAATGACGATTTCACAAAATTGGTCGTGAAGTTTTTCTAGTTGACGGAATCAATGTACTTACTTCAGCAAAAAGTTAGCTAAGGCCTCTAGCTTTCCAATGAGATCCATATCCTTACATAATATGGTCTCATACAAAAATTATTTGTCAAAAACAAAACTGTGTCCACAACCGAAGACTCTCCTCTACATAATAAGCTGCCACACTGACATGATAGAAAAAGTTGCAAGACAGAGTCATTATTTTTAATACAAAATTACGACAGCGTGAATAGAAACCAGTCTCGTTTATCTTTTTCTTTGCGAAATACGAAAATCTGTCTACAGTTCGAGTTCACTTGGAAAGGTTAATGAAAACCATTTTCGGAGCAAAAGTATAGGTACATAGTGAGAATTGGAAAATAACATTTTAATATATGCATTTACACGGACAAATATTTTTTTTTCAATCAATTTAGGAATCATATAACTTGAATTTGGTAAGATTTTCAATATAACTGAACCCTAATTCCGATTCCAAATTGTTTTATTTCATTTTCATAAAAATTCTTATAAATGTCAAAAAAGGACCCCGCACACATGTATGGAAAATATGGTCCCGGAAAAATTGGCTAAAACTGCGGTATAATGTAGTTTATAATATCCTGATCAAATAAAGTCTTGAAACACTGGGTCCAAAAAACGCGAGGTTTCGAGATAGGAAGGACCAAATGTCACTTTTCATGGACGCGAGAGGAGTTCCACGGACCCTTGAGGACATAGCATGGAATGTCATGATACATCACATGACATGTAGCATGACGTAACATATAACATGACACATTACATAAAATGACATGACATGACATGTCACTTGACACATGAGATCACATACCATGAAACAACATAGCGTGACATGAAATTCCATTACATCACATGGCATGAAATAACGCATGACATGGTACATAACACGACATAACATGAAATGTCATTTCATGTGACATGTGTTATTGCATGTCATGTGTCATGTCATGTGTCATGGCATGTGTCATGTCATGTGTCATGTCATGTGTCACATCATGTCATGACATGTCATCTCATGTGTCATTTGTCATGCTATGTGTTACATGTCCTCGAGGGTCTGTGGAACTCCTCTCACGTCCATGAAAAGTGACATTTGATCCCTCCTATCTCAAAACCTGGCGTTTCTTGGACCCAGTGTCTAAGGACCTTATTCGATCAGGATATCATGAACTACATCATATCAGAGTTTCAGCCAATTGAACTGGAACCATATTTTCCATAGATGTATGCTGGGTCCTTTAGGTCGAGTATTGAACTCCAGCAAATTTGGCCGTATCAAGAGTTTCTAGTCCGGCAAATTTTTGTGTCAATGAGGAACTTTCTGTCCCGATAATATTTTTCGCACATTTGGAAGAAATAGTACAATATTTCAGTATTTTATCGTAAAATAAGGAATTTGTTATAAATACACACAAAGTGTCATATGTAATCAAGATCATCACACACTAAAAGTACAATATAGAATTGCTCATCACTTCAACATTCCTATAATAATGCACTTTATCTCTAACTTGCGAATTGTCTAGCACTTCCGATTCAAATTACGCATTGTCAAGATCATTCTTCTGTGACCAGTAACTAACACGCGTATTTTTTTAATGGAGACATGAAAAAGGGGTTCGAGATGCGACAGATCACTCTTATATGACCAGTCACTGAAATGCCGTAGTAGAAAATTGCAATACGACAAAAAATGCTGTATCTGTGTACATTATGAAAACTTTAAAGCATATGTTTATTATAAGAATCAGTGGATATTTAATTTGTACTTACGAAAGTACAAAATTGTAAAATTCATATTAGAGTGGTTTGTTATAGCACGTATCACACTTATTTGAGTAGCACTAATCAAAGTTCAACTTTGTTATTACGTATCACACCCCTATCGACCCTTCATATAATAATTCAAGGAGGAGGAGAAGGAGGAGGTTCAGAGGGTGAGGCGCTCGGTCTTCACGTTAAAGATCTGAGGTCAATAAGTTAGGCACAGTGCTCTCATCATATAACTCGAATGCATCACAAAAATTCGTTTGTGATTAATGATATATACCGGGACTGCCACATGCAGACTATTCAAAAAATCCAACTCTAACAAAAATGCCATTCTATTTATATAATTTATTATAACTCCAATAACAAAAATAATAGCGAAAATAATTTGTCGCTATGTAGTTTTGACATAAATTTTTGTTTATCTCTCAAGTATGTAAATTTGATATTCTTATTCTTCAGTTTCGCTTCAGTCTCTTCCGTTCTCTTCATCCAATGAAATTGCCGTTTGAATTTTGCATAAAATCTTTATAATTTATAATATACTGAAAAATTTAATATGACAATATCGCGATCAGATTCAGAGGCAACACGAGAACTAGAAACGACAGTCGCTAGTTGGAAACTCGGTCACTAGGTCGATGTGCAGATGAATTCGATGCGTTTCCACGACAACGACACTGTCGCCGGGCAAATGATACCTGTGTGGATGTTACCGGAAAATTCTTCTAAATTATATTCAAATAACCGATAGAACATTCCTTCTGGAAAATGATTTTTCCCAACGTATGAAGTCCGTATTTTGAGACTTCTTAGAAAGATTATTTCTTCGGAAAGGAAGTTTGAAAAAAGGCCATTGTATGACTTTTTTTAATTTAATTCAATTCACTGAAACTCTATTCATGTTTTATTGGAGTTTCAGTGAAAAAGGTACTGTAGGTATACAGAGGCTTTGTGAAACTTTATTACAATTTTCTATCTGGAAATTAATGAAAAACTACTGAATTTTCAGTCAATTTACATTTAATTATAGAAAGACAAAATATGCTACTGATTCAGGTAAGCAGTAGCAAGAGTACGCATTGTAGCTCATATTGGTAAAAAAAACTTAGAACTTTGTGACCAAAAAAAATTGAGGATCGAGTAAAAAAATTTAGGAAAAGAAAATGGGCAGAATTTCTTATTAAAATCGGGTATTTCTAAAATTATTCCCTATACGCACTACAGGATGTAGAAGGGAAATTGACTATTTTATCAGAAAAATTAAAGTTTTCGAAATACTCGGAAAACACTTTAAAAAATCAAAAATGCAAGATAAACTTTATTTAGAACTCTTCAAGAGTGCTAACGTTCTCGATAGACTTTTTCAGGACTTCCGTAAAACTTCATTTTAAGAATTCGCTGTCTTTTCCCTCATTTTCCATTTACTAATTTTATATTTTCCTCGAACATTAATATTTGAAGACCAAACTTCTAAGCTTGTTACATTTTTAATATAGAATATTTCATAAATGAAATATAGCCATTTGAATGTATACCTTTTTAATTTATAATTATTAGGGTTGCCACAGCCTAATTAACTTGAACAAGTGAAAAAAGGACCTATTTAAACCGAAAAAGTGACCAAAACAGATTAATGTATATTAATAATTTGACCAATGGTCCTTTGGAGAAAAAATCGTTTTTAAAGAATTCGATGAAATTCAAAAGAATTTTAGGTGAATTTGGAAGGATTCAGGATCAATTCATAAGACGTCGAAACAATTCTGGTCAGTTTCAAAAGCCCCCCCCCCCCCCCTGACAAGACGCTGAACATCCTAAGAGTTATAACAGGTGTAATTCCGGGGGGGGCTGGAAACATATAGCCCCCCATTCAAATGAACAAAGTTTAGATTGCATGATCCTACAGAACTCCAAATACGCCAACTAATTAACAAATATGTCAATTTGGGGGGGGGGGTGGAAATGCAATTCTTTTAAATGCCTACAAATTCAAGATGAGTTTAAAATTGAAGAGAATTTCAAAGAATCCAAAAGAATTTGAAATAATTCAGGATGAATTAATAGAAGCTCAAGGTGAATTACATATGAACTCAAATGACGTGCAAAGAATATTTAAAACCCCACGAAATCCCTCACTGGCTGTGAATAAATTCCTTGAAATCCATAAAAATATTATAAAATTACGTGGACCTCTATTAAATCTAATGATCTTTCCTGAAATCTAGAAAAATTTATTAAAATAAGGGTTCACATTTTCCTGTTTCCCCTCCCCTATTCCTTCAAATACACCCTCAAGCACTCACTTGGTGGTAAAAGGCCACCTAGAGTTTAAAATGGATTACGAACCACCAAAAACTCCTGCCTTAAATACTCAAGAGAACCTGTTTCCCCAGAAAAGTGTTCGGCATACATTTTGCTCACTTTTCAGGTTTTGTCCGGTCCGACACTACATTTCGATCTATTCACGGACCTCAGTTTAAGCGAGCTTACTACGGCAAGGGTCTTTTGTCCATATAGGCAGATCAGAACAGAGAAATTTAAAAAAAATCTACTTTTGCAACTAGCGATTTTTAAATAGCATAATCATTATCAGCGACTTTTTCCGATTCCAATGATATATTAGTTGCCTCGAAAAGCTGAAAATCTGAAAGAATTTCATTGAAATAACTTCAGCTCAATTTATATTCTGTCCAGAAAGCCGGTCGCTGAGCAAATTTTTCACATATCTTGAATATTAAGAAAAAAACATCATACATTTTATTTTCAGAAAAGCGGCCGACTTTTTTAATTTCTGATATTTCTAACCTTTTTTTCTAGATTTAGAAATCATCAGAAACTATTCGCAGGATTAGAGAAGAAAAAATGTATTTTCATAACTTTGGGACATATGGAATTTGAAAAAAAATCTGTACCCGTTTGTTTTTGAAAAATCGTTATTACTGGATATTAAAACTTTTCTTACCATCGGAAGAAAACATACACCCAAGCTTCATGCTTTCCTAATAATTTGATAAATTTCAACTTATTTTTTGTAAAAATATCCTCACCAAAAAGATAAATTTTCGCTTGAAATTTTACGCTACCATCACTGCAAATTTTAAAATTGTCTTGGAATTTCTAACAATGGTGCATTACTTAATTGGATACACATTTCTTCGTTAGTGCACTGTAATAGCAGGTTTTCACTATTTCATGGCAGAATAAATTATTGAAGTTCCAGTTAATGTGACTGAAATTTCAGTGCATTTTTCACTCAAAAGTCAGTGAAATGTGCCTGGACATGAGAAACTACTATTTCAGTCAAATTAAAAGAGTAGGATGAGCGAGCTAACCACAATAGCCAATTTAATTTTTTGACAATTATATTAAGAACAATTTGTGTTAATTATAATATTGATTACTGATGTTTCAGGTGCAAAAAAGCTTCCAAGCTGGCGCCGTTCAAGCTCCGCTTTTCGAAACTGTCGAAGTCGCGTAGTGGCGGCAGCAGCGGCGGCAGTAGCGTCGAATCTGAAGATCCTCATTTTCCACCAAATATGTCAACCGATTCCGATGGGTATTCCGAATTGCAGACTACTGGTGCATCCAGTCTTGTTTCTCACAATTCAGCGATACCTTACTCGCCTCCACCTTCATATGAACACGTCCTTGAAGAGGTAATTAAATTTATACCGTTAAATAATAGCTATGTGTGATACAAGTGCGCAAAATTGAGGATCGCCGACAAGTTTGAAGCTTGCAGCATGATGTGTATGGAGAGCTTAAGCGAATTCTGATGCAAATTCTGCATAATCTGCCGGATATGTATACTCAAAATTATTTTTCTTTTGCGGCCAGGAGTTTGGAACCACTTCTTAAAACCTCTTTGGAAAATCTTTCTCATCCGGTGAAATTTTCCGCACCCGTATATTTTTTACCCCCTCCCCACACCTCCCCCAATCTCTTATCTCTTTCTACATCAACCCACCAAGGTAAATTCTAGATACTCTTTGAATAAAATATGTTCAAAGTAATTAATTTTTTTTCTATTATGAGAAGTTGTAGACTCCAGAAGCTACGATCATGGTTCCTTAAAGCAACCAATCCCGATGCAACTGAGACGGTACTTCATCCACTCCTGCTCCTTCTATCCTAGAAGGTAAGCAAAAGGGGGAAATTTACGCAAGAGACTTCGTACAACACTGTTCCTTGGAGTCCGATCTCTAGCCGCGAATGACCTTACGTGGCAGACGGCACAGTTAGAGATGAAGGTTTCACTTCTGGATACTTTTTTAGAGCTACCTATCTTTTGTAGAATGTTATGAGGGAGAGTGTTGACGAACCAGATGAAGTGATCCTAGAATAACAGCCTTTTGCATCCGGCTCGCGATGGACTGAACCTGATGCTGGCAAGCCGGGATTTTGTTAGGTTGGCTAGGAAATTAGACTTTCATACCCCCAAGACAGCCGATTATGAGAACTGTAAGATGGACTTTGTAGCCTTGGTAGAGCCTGCTCAGCTCGAAGAGATGTGCTTGATATTTCGCCTGTTCTTCTTCCTCTTTTGCCGTGATGTTACGATCGGCTGGTTCCAGAATTCCATCACGTAAATTTTCTTCGTCTTTAGATCTTTGAGGACAATGTCAAATTTGAAGCACTGATACGTTGAGTGGTGGAGAATGAAAAATTCCAGTAGATATTCCACTGAGCATTCTCCTCAACGGACTCGGGTTCCCCCTGGACGTATGGCAAGATGAGCAATAGATCAACACCATAAAAGTGCCTAAGATATTAATATCACACTTTTAGAGCCGCATTGTGTCTCTCTATGTACCCGTCCATGTGTTTCTGGCTCTTGCTTGCTCATGTTGCGTTCGCGGTGAACTAAGATGTCTATAACGGCGTCTTGAAATAGCTGGTTGTCACTTGTCTTTTGTCAGACGTTATGACAAATCACGCCCGCCATAAGAGCATCGGCTCATTCATGCATCTCGCTATTATTGGATGCACCTTCAGGCACTCAATAAGCTTGATAAGTAGCTCATGGTTTGTGATATCGAATGCCTTACGGTAGTCAATCCGAGCCATTGACAGATTGCGTCGATACCTGATCGAGTCCTGGCTAATACACCTGTCTATTGACAGGTTCTCTCTGCAACCTGCCAGTCCTGTCTTGCATCTACATTGTTCAATTATTGCACTCCATACCGGCTCGACAGATGTTAATATCCTCTCTTTGAGGATGCCAGTGAATAGCTTGTAGCTGGTTTTCAAACAAGCTATGAGCCTGTAGTTCTTTGGACTCGACAAAACTCCAGTCTAAGGGATCAGTATCGTGCGTCCTTCCACTAACGACTGAGGGATGGGTTGTTCACCGTTTAAGAAACTTGTGAATACACGAGCTAGATGTTGATGCGTAGAAGTGCACTTCTTCTACCAAAAGCTGTTGATTTTATCTGGCCCTGGTGCTGAAAATTTATTAGTTCTAGAAATAACTTCCTTCACTTCTTCAGCAAAAATCAGTGGAGACTCTTATTCTGGAGCTTGCAACCTTCGCCTTTGGAAAAAATTGCGAAAGAGTAATATATCTGAACCGTCTTCATCTAGCTGATAGGTATCTCGCTCTATTTGCTCCCAGAAAACTTGAATCTCTTCTCGACTAGGCGGATTTTCAATGGCACATGACGTTTCATTGAACAGCCGGTATTCTTAATTCAAAATAAAATTGTTTAGTTTTGAACGCTTTAAAACAGAAGTTATATAATTTCAACTCCTTTCTAATGAATTTTTCCAATCGCTAAAATTTTAGTCTGAAGTAATTCAATTTTGAGAGTTTCTGTTAAAAATTTCTTAAATTTCAAACAATTCTAATTTTATTACCATTCCACTCGAAAGATTGTTCTTTTTCAAAATTTTACCTAATCTAAAATAGTTTGAATTGGAACGTTTCCAATTCAAACTCGTTTAATATATATAATTAAAAAAAAGAGTTAAACAACCCCTGCAGGGTCCCACTAAGAGCAACTGCCATCTAAAAAATGTCAATAGCCCCCAGTAAAACTGCGGTAAAACACATCTATGGCCACGTCTCACAACCGTGAGATGGGTGGTCACAGGGCACGATAAAATCACAACGACAGGCCGGGGAAACCCTCGTGTGTCTTGAGGACACGAAGCGACCCAAGGATGATAGCCTTCTGCATCCATCTCGCAAGTGCCTTGGCATATTTTTGGCACGCGGGTATAGCTTTAAGGTTACGAACCAGTGATAGTTTCGCACCTCCGAGAGCACCTATCACAAGGAAAATTACTTGTACTGAATATTTTGGGTACAGTCGTTGCAGCTCTCTTTTAAGGTCTTGATACCTCTCCTCTTTTTCTTTCTCCTTTGCAGTGATGTTGTATTCGGACGGAGCCGAGAATTCCATCACGAATATTGTTCGTTTCTCGAAGTCTTGGAGAACAATGTCAGGCCTTGAGTGCGCAACGGAGACTGCTGCCCGAAAATCGTAGTTCCAGAAAACTTGGAATTTCTTAGGGCCGCATTATGTCTATATATATAAACGTTGTTCCTGCGTGGGTCAGACATCCTGATAGTATGTGTTCCAGATACTCAGCGTGTGCATGTCACGCTCTGCACCTATCACTGGGAACTTCTTGACATAATATGCGGTCACGGTAAGCTAAGGTGGAAATGACACCGTCCTGGCATGCAAAAATAAAACCCTCTGTACCTGAATTGAGTTCTGATGATTTGAGGAAAGCAAAGGATTGCTCCTTCGACAAGGACTGCTTTCTTTACTTCGGCTTTTAGACGTGAAGCATCTAGATGGAGTAATGGCACTTTCCTCACTTCTGATGTTAAAATTCTGGCCAAGGGTCTCGGCCGCTTGCTCCGCGGCTTTGTAAAGGAACGCTCCTTCGCCAATCATCTCGTGATTCCTGACCATCTTTAGGAGAGGACCTCTGCCATTAGCAACGATGTAAGCTGTACGTAGAACAATTCGGTTATCAAGACACTGGAGATTCAAAAGTCCGCGTCCGCCTTGACGGCGTGGAATGTATAATTGCGGAACTGACGAATTGATATGCAAGCTTTTGTGCATATGCATGATCTAACGTGTGGTGACATCAAGGACTTGAGCTCGTTCTTCGTTCATTGAACCACCCCAAACGAGTAGAGTAGAACCGGGATGGCAAGCATGTTAGTCGCAGATACCTTGTTCAACGCCGACAGATTGGAAGACCGAATCTGTCGAAGAAGATGCTTGTATCTGCTCCGGAGAGAATCCTTCACTGATGTTAATCTTCAATTACTTTTTAAGCAATGATACTAAGTTTTACTGAAAAAGAGAGAATCTGCCTTTGAGTGAAATAGCCTAATTGAACATTTTGAATTTTACTAACAAATTTTATCAACGAAATACCTTTTACTGGCTCTACTTACTGAAAAGTTAAAAAAAATTATAGTTTATCTTTTATGATAGAAAGCATTTTACACGTATTCTGAATCATTTTTCATCCAATAAATCAACAATAAACAATTATTGTTATTGATAATCTAATTATTACAAATAATAAACTGGTGACTTGTATAGAATATATAGTCTGTCTGTGAATTAGCTTTAAATATTCGGCTTTTTCTGAAAAGGCTTGAATTCGGAAATTATTTATGCTAAAGAACAATAGAAATAATAAAAATAAATTATTTATGTTTTCTAAGTACATCTACATTAAATATGATGCATATCGAGATTATTTTTTATTTTCTTTAGAGAAAAAAACTTGCGTTGAATAAATAATTATACTGAAATTAAAATTTATAAATACACTCCATAAGCTTTCTCAAAAATTTACTGCTGATCATTTCTAGAAAAGAACGTTTAAATCCGTTCACAATTGCGACCTGCTGACTATTTTGAATTGTAAATTCTCGAGCCAGCCCACTGCGCAGCGGAAAAAGTGAACCCCAAAGGTTTTATTTTTACTCCGGACTTTGGCTGAGCCTGTCGGGCACTTCGAGATTTGACTAGGCAGAGTCCGAAGTGAAAGTGCTGCTTCGGACTTTGCCTTGCACCGCTCAGTCAATTCGCGGAGGGCCTAGGGAGACTGCGGTGTGCCGGCACATCGGACTTTGCCTGTAACATATATATAGAGTGTCCACGCCAGGGCTTACCGAAAATTATGCAACCCGTCTGACACGCCAATGCTATTCTTATGACCGTGTACATCGGGTTGCATACTTTTTGGTAAGCCCTGGCGTGGACACCCTGTATATATCCTTAATATAAAATCTCTAAACGATATTGTCGTTTTAGATTCTGACGATTTTCGAGAGTAACGGTGGTGGTAACTTTGATTGCTGTAGGCCGCTCATATTCAACAGCAGTGTGTGTCTGTGCATGTTACTGCATTTGAAATTAGTGATGCTAATTGAGTCGCCTTTATGTGCGCATGTTTGGATTGTAGTATAGTTGATTGGCTGTAGTACGCGCCTGTATTTTAATTCCCAATGAGGACGCGAACTAGAACCAATAAGCGCCATTCAGTCGAAGCATGCTCACGTCAAGGTGGGTCTTTTCGGGATCACTGTGGGAAATAGGAATCGAATCGTAATTCAAGTTCGATAATACGACACGTGTTTTTTCGTATTTGGCAATGCCCTGCTCAGTGTTGCCAACCGTTGCACGGTAAAGTCTGAACAGGAGAAATACGTGAAATATATTCTAAGGTGAGTAATGGACCATAACCTCAATTGTGATGGTAGTCTGTTTTTAAACTTTTCACGCAAACAAGAATTTTTCAAATTAATCATTTTGACGCTCGGTAACTGTGATTTCTATTATATTCTTGTACGTTTCGGTTCTACTTTCTCTATATGATTGAAATCTCCATTTCCTTATAGCGCCACATTCGAATAATTATTTTTTTTTTTGGAATAGAAGTATATGTCAAAGACTTGTGTATATCTACAGATCAAAAATTTTAGAATATAAAAAGATTTTCAAATTGAGCATTTTACGCTCTTAAGGGGCACTCCTATTAAAAAGAAACACCGATACTTCAAGGAATTGATTTTGATAATTTGAAGGGATTTCAAAGCAGTTTGAAGACTCTAAGGTTTTTTTTTAAATCCAAGGAATTTTCAAGGTAATTTAATAGTACTTCAGAGGATTTAAAAAATTCCAATTGATGCTAAAAGATTTCAAATTGATATATTGTAGTAAAGTATTTGAAAGAATTTGAATAAATTTCAAGGAATTTGTTATTTTAATAATTTGCAAGAATGTCGAGAGACTGAGAATATTTTAGGGCATTCAAAAAGAATCCAAAGCATTTGAAAGAGATGTCAATAATTTTAATGAATGCCAAAAGATTTTAAAAGGTTTGAACATATTTTAGGACATTTTAATAGTTTTCAAGGAATTTTCAAGTGATTTTAGTAATTTAATGTTGCTCATAGGATTGGAATTATTTTATGGTATCTTAAAAGGTCTCAAGCATTTCCAAGAGCTTTAAAATGTTACAATTTATTTCCAAAGATTTTAAAGGATTTGAAAACATTAAGAGAATTTCAAAAGATTTTAAGGAATATTCAGCTGGTTTTAGAGGATTTGGAATATTTTAGAGTGTTTAAAAAGATTCTAAAGCTTTTTCGGGAGATTTGAAAAAATGTGCATGGGGTATTGTATCAAAGAGTTTCCTAAGATTTCGAAAATATAGATCGCTTTAATAGGACCTATGTCAAGTTTTAGGATATATAAAAAGATTTCATGGAATTTTCCATTTATTTCGGTAACCTCATAGGATTTGAAATATTATAAAGTATTTTCCAAGACTTTAATACACTTTCAAGATATTATTGATTTTTTTACGAATTTTAAAGGCTTTGAATGACTTAAGGAGGAATAAACAAATTTTTCTGCGAGTTTAGAGATTTTTGTTTTATAACTTCGGAATATATGAAACTATGTTATAGGAATTGTAAGGTTTCAATTGTTTTAGAATACTTAAATGAATTTCATGAGTTTTCCGAAGATGAGGCATTTTGTAGGTTTCATAGATTTATAGAGATTTTCAAATATGTTTTGCAATTAGTTTGAATTCATCCTGAATTATTACTAATTCATTCAGAATTATTTTATAATCTCTTTCGAATTTGGTTAATTCACCTGAATTCTTTTAAATTAGGTCAATAATTCTATTCAGTTTAATGGATATTTTCTTATATTTTTGTTGTTATTATTAGATAGATATTTATTTATTCATTATCAGATAGATATTTTTCAAGTTTTCAGTTTGTGTTTAATTCGTCTTGAAATGTCTTAAACTCATTTTGAATTTCTCAACATTTATTCAAATTCTTTTGAATTCCTTTGTATTTTTCCAAAATCATTTTGAAATTACTAAAATCAATTACATTTTTTGGAGCTTCATATTATTTTTCCGATTTATTTCCATTTTTTAAATTCCAACTGTAATTTTTTGAAGTTTTATGAATTGAATTTTTCAATTCTTTCACTTCTCGGTTTTCAATTTTTCCAAGCGATGACGCTGTTTTGCTACTATTTTGAAAAAAATATACTAAAGACACTATTTTCAAATCAAAAACACGAATTCATCAACCAAGATGGATTTTCGAACAATAAAAAGATGTAATGGAAAATGTTTAATTCCAAGCCAAAAACATAAACTTTCAATAAAACTGTTGAAGATTCGACAAAATATTAAAATTTTTACTCAGAAAGATGAATTTTCAAACAAGAAGATTGATTTTCTATCAGAGAGGAAGAATTTTTAATAAAATATGTACATACATTTTAAACCGAATATTTGAATGTTCAACTAGAAAAATTAATCTTCTATCAAAAAAGAAGAATTTTTGACAAATGACACAAATTTCCATCTGACTGCTTTGAACAATGGATGTGATGTTAATTCAAGTTTGATTTGATTAATTTTCAGTCTATAATTTTTTTTTCTTCCAATTTTTCTGCATAAATATTTGAATTTAGAACCAGAAATGTCAACTTTTAACCACAAATGGAGCAGTTAAATTTTAAACATTAATATTTTTACACATGGAAGATATTATCTACATTTTAAAACGAGAATTAAACAATGATAACGAGGAAGAATTTCATGAGAAATTAAAATATCAGATGGAAACAATGCTTCATAAAAATATATATATATATAAAAAGTGACGTAAGTCCGGTGACGTAAACCAAATACTTTGTACAACGTTTTTGTATTATTACTTATATAACATATATGGATTTAAAAAATAAAATTCATACTTTATACTTTCAATCATTTTATTAAAAATATTTTACATACATTTTTTTGTATAGAAAGAATCCACGTGAAATTATACATGTTCTACAAGTACAGTGGCAGAATATATCAGGGAAAATGTTTTTTGTTTAAGTAAATTATGCGAAACGTTACAAAAAATTATTATAAACAAAATTGAAGACAGATTTTCGCAAAAGGAGAAAAAATGTATTTTTGAAAAGCTTTTGTTTAATTTAGCTTTCAATTAGAAAGATACTGTCACTTTTATAAAGGCATGGAAAGTTCTTTCGACAGGATAATTTTCTTCTTATAATAAAAGAATTTGATCATTTTTACGTGAAGAACAGATACGATAAAAATGTTCAATTGTTCATGTATAAAAAAGTTATACTAAAATACATTTTACTTTTTCGTAATAACGTGCATCATTTACAATAAAAATTAGAAAATTAATTTTTCATGGAAACAATGCACTACATCTCTCAATGCATAATAAAATATTAGTGGCGAATGGATTACTATAGAGTATGAAAGCAATAATTGCCGAGCAAATAGACAACTTAAAAATTTGTCATCATATTTCTTAAAAACTGAAAGTTTGGTAGTTACTGCCATTCTTCTATGTATCATTTATTTTTTTAAACTTTGTAAAACTTATATAATAATAAAAATTAATATTATTCGTAGTATTTATCAACTTGAAATTTATATGCTCATGTGCTCATTTTAGAAATAACATTTCTTTTAATTTATAAGATAAAAAATGTATTACGGCGGTATAATTTGCAAATAAGTTAAGTGTTAGACAAATTTAAGAGCCAATTATAATACATTGAATTATAATAATATTCACAATTTATTTCCAGATGATAACGTTGGCAGAATTTTTCAAAAAATAAATTATGAGAAACCTGTTACTCCTTTAGTTTTAACCAAGAACAAAAATGAAAAGAAGCTCCTCATTGGAGGATACGTACATCATCGAAATTTGATATTTGAAAATTCGTTTCATAATCGATTTTAAAATTGTTCATATTTTTAATGTTATGAAATGAAAATCAACACTATTTAATGCACGCTTTGCGCACGTGCAATTACTTTTAGTTATAAAGTAATTGAAATACTTCGTGCACAACTCTGCCAGTGCACAAAATTTCTTATCCCTAACTTTCGCATGTGCTATTTTACACACTATGTGCAAAATAACTGTATTTCAAATTGCGCATGCGTCTATTTCATTTTCGCACAGTTGGCTGGATCAAAGAACTTTACGCACCATATAGAGGGGTGGAGCAATAAAAAAATAATTCATAAACTAATCATAAGTACTGCTTTTCATCATTTCTAAAATTTTCCCAAACAATAATAAATTTCCTCAGTCTATAATTCCCTTCTTTTTAGCCCTTAAACATACTTTTAGAAGTTTACAGATTTATGTCCGCTTGTTTGGTTTTCTTAGTGAAATAATGCACGAAATTAAAACTTGGGAAAGCCGGGAAAGTTTTCAAGTTATGCGGCTTCGAATATTATTTGCATGACAAAGATCGCAGTCGACGTATTTGATGAAGTGCCATTTTTAAAAAGTTTACCTTCTTTTGTATCAATTCTGAAACTGAGTTTTGACGTTTATGGATATTAAAAAGTTTATACTGTTTTTTTAGCGAAAAAGAATTTAGAAGTTTTGAAAATAAATTAATGGAAACTAGTTCTTAGAATGAGCTGAGTTATCGGCACTTTCGAATTTTCCAGATTGGAAAACAACTCAAAGAATAATGCGAGAAAATTGTCAATTTGGCAATATCGCATGGTTTACTGATTTCTCAAAAGTGCAATGTATATTTCAGAATCAATAACTTTTCAATTTCTCTCCATTCTAAATTTCTACTGCTTTCTTCTTGGAATGTTTCCAGAAGTGAGCGAAATTCAAGATTTCAGGGCTTATATCTCAAGGGCCTTTTGTGGCTTTTGAAATACTATTTAATTTATTTCAATTCTGTGCATGAATAAGAAGGAATTATCAACAAATTTATCATTAGAAGCAATAAAGTCATTAGTATTGGCCCACTTAATGTTAGAATCCTATTAAAGAATGCATAATAAGTGATTGTATATTTTGAAATATTCCAAAATATACTAAAAATTCAAGAACATTTCAGAATTTTAAAGTAATCTGAAATATTCAAAAACAATATACAAGAATTCATTCTCGGAAATTAAATGATTTTGTATGATTCAAAAGGTTTTCAAATATTTCAAGGTGTTTAGAAAGATTTCGAAGACCTTAAGATATTTCAAAAGACTCCAATGAATTTTTAATTGATTTCAATCATTTTAAAGAATTTCGAAGGATTCAAAATAATTCAGGATATTTTTAAAGATTCCAAGACATTTTCAAGAGATTAGAAATATGTCAAGGGATTTTAAACGATTTTAATGTTTTGAAGCGATTTGAAGTTTTTACGCGGTTGTAAAGAATATTCTATAATTTCGGAAGATATGGAACGATTCTACAGAACCTACAAAATTTCAAGGTATATTAAAAGATTCCAACTGATTCCAGGAGATTTGCAACGATTTTTATGATGTTAAGGAATTCTAAAAGCTCCCAAGGTAATTTAATCAACTTTTCGGAACTTCGACAAACATCATGAGATTGCATAGAATTTTATGGAAATTTATAATATTTTATTGGATTTCAAAGAATTTATTTAGAAAAAGTGACGGATTACATATGTTTTTAAAGATTTGAAGAGGGTTTCAAAGATTTTTCGCAATTCATTTGAATTTATTTGGAATTCAACCTGTATTCCTACTAATTTATCCTGAATTATTAAAAAAATGTGTAACATTTCTGAATTTTTAAACTTACATGAATTCTTCACTCAATTCAATAGATTTTTTAATGCTTTCAATACTTTTTGTTTAATTCATCCCAAAGTATTTGAAACTTAAGCTCTTGAACGTTGAACTCTCCTTAAATTCTTAGGCATTTCATCAAATTCTTTTGAATTCTCATGATCTCTTCTAAACTTATTTCAAACGTACTGAATTCAATGAATTTTTCATATTTTTCAATTGTTTTCAATTCACTTAAATTCCGTGAATTTCATCTAATTCTTTTCATTCTCCTTTAATTTCTCTGAGCTCACTTCAATTTTACTGAATTTTGTGGATTCTTTGCATTATTTACAATTTACTTGAATTCTTTTAAATTTATCTTCAATGGTTTTAAAGTCTTACCAATTTATCTTGAATTCATTTAAATTTGTCTGGAATTCTTATAAATTTTACAGAATTCTTCTAAATTCTTTTAAATTTTTTGAAATTCTCTTGATTTTATGTTTCATTCATCCTGGAGTAATCTCCAGAAAATGGAAGAATCTCCTGGACTTCTTAGAAATTTTATTGAAATCTTTTGAATTCTTATGAAATGTTCTAAACACACTTCAAACTTACTGAATCCAATACATTTTTTCATATTTTGTCATTGTTTTCAAATCACATCAATTGTTTTCAATTCAGTCGAATTTTGATAAAGTTCATCGAATTCTTATTTCCCATAAATTTCTCTAAATTCACTTTAATTTGACTGAAATATATGTACCTAATTAAATTCCGTGTCTCTTCCTCGAGATCACATTGTAGTAACGCCTACTTCAAACCGATGTTGCTACAATCTTTCAGGTCAATCTCCGTCCTTCATTTATTTTCTTTGTACCGTTGAATGCTGATTGCAACTGCATAATTATCAATAAAAATCCAGGAAAAAGAGAACAATGTAAAAGAAAAGTCAACGAAAACGTTCCTCCGAACGTGAAGAGGATGTTTGTAAAAGAATTGAGGTGCAACAACGCATAAACCCCATGCTCATATGTCATTTTTCGCGCAGAAAAAACTTCGTACAAGTAATGCCTGCAACTGGACCTTATCAAAAAAGATAGGTTATTTTCGCTATATCAAACATTAATTAGGCTCATTTGGACATGACGTTGTGTGTCACCTTCCCCTGTCTCGCGAGCAAGTCACAAAAATATTCATCTGTTTTTTATAGATTATTACGGGCAAACAAGACGCTCACGTTATAATGACGATGACTATGAAGCCAGAAGTCGTTTACGAGAGAAGAGTCATGACACATATTACCAAATCGCTATTATTCGAGGAGTGAGGAGTCTGAATCCTCGAATGATTCTCGTCAGCACAGAGAACGGAGCGGTTCGCACAGCAACAGAGGATTGGAGTCCGACGTGGTGATTGAAAAAACTGCCTTCAAAATGCCCGTAAATGAGGAAGGTGTTGCGAAAAGTAAAGTTTTGTCTTCCTCCGATAATACCCAGACCGTCGACGTGACGTCCCGTGGAGAGAAGTTGAGAAAAGTAGTTCTCGAGGTAATAGGTGACCATCTTGAACCCAACAGAATCCTTGCGGATCCGATCCATAAGGGCCTCCAAGTACAAACCGAGGAATTAATCAAGAAAGATTTACCGACCGAGGAAAGAAAACTCCTCGTAAAAAAGTTCCCTCAGTGCGACTGCCTTTTTTCGGACCCGCCACAGTTCCAAATCAAGCTAAAGTTTCCGCTATAAAAGGCCGCTATACAAGATAACATTACCAACCGCGATACTCGCATTAAAGGAACGTAGGAAAGGATCACAGCTTGCATAGGAGGCGTGATGCAAGTCTTGGCGACAGTATTGCAAATGTCGGTAAACGAGGAACTCACAATTATTGAAACACTTAGCGATGTTACACGATTGTTAGCCGATGTGCAACACGAAGAAACAATCATCTGAAGAAAACTCGTGCTAAAAAACATTAATGCGACGCTGCGAGAGGCCTTCAACGCAACAAAATCGGGTAAGCTGTTTTTCGATAAGAACCTGGATGAGACGATGGAAACTCTGCGAAATCCTTGGATTCAACGACCTAGACTATAAAACTGAAAACGACTTAAAACAGCAATGTTTCAAAAAATTCCAAGGGCCCACCGCGTCATCGACAACACAGGCGGCGAAATTGGACGACGAAGCCATGGAGTCAAAATCGCAACCAGTCAGGGAATCAGACGACTGACAAGAAGCGTTATTAGCCCCGGTAAGTTGCCCCGCTGACGGTTCAGATTTTTTCTTCAAGAATAGTTGAAGATTACTTCAGAAAAAACTGTGCTGGGTCCAGTGTTATGAAATTCCCTCCATGACGCTTTTCCACCTTTTTTCACTGATCCTTCGCATCTTAGAGAAAATAAAAAACGAACAATTTTCGAACATAATCGTGGTTCCAAAATGGCCAGCCTAGGCTTCGTTTCCGCTGTAAATGAAAATGCTCGCATTTAAGGCTGTTTATTTTCCACCTCATTCTAATCTCTTGTTAACAATCAGCAGGCAGCGTCATTCGGTGTGAGACAAGATTACCCTGGTTGCAGGAGTTTTGTCCGGAGAGATTTCGAAATGAATATGGTGCCACAGAAGGCTGTTATCATCTCTTTCTCATCATTAAGCGACTCTTCATTGAAGCAGTATGACAAGGGTCTCAAAAAATGGTGGATTTACAACATGACTAATAACAATAACCCTTTTTCGTGTTCAGTGACAGAGGTTCTTAATTTTCTCACGACCGAATACAATGAAGGAGCCTCCTATGGATCCTTAAATAGTTTTCGATCAGCCATAGCATTGATAGCGGGTTCAAGCTTGGGCGAAGATGGGAGAATAAAACGTTTCTTCAAGGGTACTGCGAATCTTAGGCCACCTCAGCCGAAGTATGATAGCATCTGGGACCCTGCCTTTGTTTTGAACAAAATGCGATATTGGGATAGTAATGAAAACCTCACATTAACAAATATTTATTATAAACTGAGCAATTTGTTAGCATTAGTAACCGGACACAGAGTACAGACTTTGCGGGCAATTGACATTGGAAATATCATAAAAGTCGATGGTGCGTTGAATATTGAGATTCTGGATGGAATTAAGACATCGAAAGTTAACAAGCTGCAACCGAGTCTGATTTTGCCCTTTTTCGCTAAAGAAACACTCATTTGCCCCGCAACGACGTTACGAGCGTATTTGTCGAAGACAATGGGTCTTAGAGGATCGAAATACAAGTTATTCATTTCATTTAAAATACCTCACAAGCCAATCTCCTCTCAGTCTTTGAGTCGTTAGATCAAACAAATATTGCAGTTTTCGGGAATCGGCACCAGCATTTTCAGTGCGCACAGCACCCGACATGCCTCAACTTTGACCGCAAAAAGAGACGGAGTGAATATAGATCTTATTCTAAGTACAGCTGGACAGAACCTAAATTCTCAATCTTTTACAAGATTCTACAATCGCAGTGTTAAAAAAGATAATAACGCATTTGCGCTGTCGACTTTGAAGCATAAACTGTAGTTTGTACCTGGATTACAATAAATTAATTGGCCTAATAAATGGCAAATTGAAAACTATTGTTTTTTACATGCAGTTTGACTGAACTTAACTCTGAGCCCTTCAACAAATTTTCTTTTATGAAGCCATAACAAGCTTCAAACAGCTACAATGTGATCTCGGGGAAGAGGCGCGAAATACAATTAGATGATTGAATGAACATACCTGTAAGGGAAGTTCTATCATAATTGTATGAAGCGCCTCTTCTGGCAAGATCAACTGCCACCCATAAAAATATAATTTTTCCCAAAGTTCTTAACAAGTTCAGAACCCCGGAAGTGGTACGGCAAAATAGCTTGGGAAAAGAATGGAGGACGGAGAGATAGGCCCCTATTTTATGAGGAAAAAATTTTTCTTGTTCGTAACTTTGAATATTGTAGCAACATCGGTATGAAGTAGGTGTTACTACAATGTGATCTCTTCAGAAAAGGCGCTTCATAGAATTATGATCGAACTTAACTTACAAGTATGTTCGTTTAATCATTTATTTTTTTCCAATTCATTTGAATCCTTTTTTTGTGTCAAATTTGTCAAAATTTGTCAAAGTTCTTGTCAATTTCATCGAACATAAGTCACATTGTTCATGAATATGCGTCACTTTTTGGGTTAGTAATCAGTAACTTTATTGGTAATTGATAACATTGATAAAAGAATGTATATTGAAAATGCAACAAGATTATAATTAAGGTTTGTAAATATTAATGGTGAGGGAAAAATACACATTTATTTGGAAAAAATCAGAGAAAGTCTGGGAATTTTGAACATGAAGTCCTCTGCCACCCTTTATAAGTTGCTGGTAAAAACAGTAGAAATTGCCTCCTACTTTAGCAGATACCCCCTATCTCATATTAGCATTTCTCATATCTCCTTTTTCCGCTATTCTCGTAAAACTTTCGCTTTTCTCCTTTTCTCAAATACGAGAAGCGAAAGCTCCTTTTAACTTGAAGAATTATGTAGGTATTATAATTAATTTAAATTTGATATTTCTTGAAATTAACTATGATAAAATACGATGGTCTGTCTGCCCACGTTGGAGGTTGTGCAGTTTAAATTTTAATGACGACTGTCAATATGTTAGTCATATTATGGCAATTATTATGTTAATTTTTTAGTTTAAATGGTCGATAATAAATATTTTTTGAGGATTATTAACTTTATAAGTTGTGAAGAGAACCTCTCGAGCTCCGTTGGGATCCGAACCTTGGTCTCTCAGATTTCCGATCTAATGCTCTACCCACTAATCTGCGGAAAGACGAGAATATTTTCTTCACAACCCTTACAAGTCGAATGCCGAAATCATTCGATGTACGTCGACATTCAACGAATTACAAGAGGTTTCATTTCTAAAATTTCTAGAACTCCGCATATTAAAAAATTTGTCATCATGTATTTTTAAATGGTTTGTTTTCAATATTTTCAAATAAATCCGTGAACACGTGTTCACGTGCATGCGTTCAGTGTTGGTGTAAAATATTTAAGGCGCTCAAGCTTGAACTATTTTCAAATTGAGTTTGACAACATTTACTAGCGTTTTTTTCAAATTCAGTTTAAAATATGAATTACAGTAGGGCTGAAATAACAATTTTTAGAAGAGAAAGTATTCTTGATTAGTAAAAACGATTGAAAACATGAAAATGGTTTATTTAACCAATTGTATGTTTTCCTTGGCTTTTTTTATAGCGTCATGAATGGATTTTTAACGACCTAAGTATATCCAATTTGAAAAATTAAAATCTTCAATGGCAATAATCATTCAATAATCATTTTGAATTATTTAAAGACTATACAACTTCTCATGAAAAGATTGTTCCTTCTTTTCTAAATCTTAAAATGAATGTTCAATCTTCCCCCTAATTTTACCCTCTTTTTGGTAAAAAAAAATACCCTACTTCACCTTTTTTGACCTCTTTTGTGCGCTATGATCCCTATTATGACTATCTGTTTTCATTTCAATAGATTGCATGCTATAAAATGTTCTCTCTTTGAACTAGTAAATAATAACGATTTGTCATTCTGACGCATTTTCAACGGGCAATGCAAATGTCCCATCATCACTCAGAGGAGCAGCCGTTATAAAATCAAACTAGTTCATTATACGGTCTACTAGAACATACTCCACTGCCTGATTGCATTCAAACACACAGTGTACTGCTTTATTAGGTACGTGTGCAATTTACCGTGTTGCATGGCCAATTGGTCTGACAAAAGGTCAAAACAATGCCTTGGAGACCACCCTAAACAAAAGACTGTTTGTGATAGCAGTTGGGTACCAATTAATTAGTGGAGCCTATTATAAGGCTTGTAAGTAACCTACTCAAGCAACCGAATTAATGGAGTTCTTTTACGAAGCAAAAATATATTTTTCTACGCGGAAAAATTATATTTTCTCAATTGGGATTTATCGTCTCACACGCTGACAAAAAAATTATTGGATACAAGGAAATGCGTTTCTTTGGTTTTTTCTTTGAACCAAGGATTCATTTACTTCAATTGAATAAATATTGTTAACAGGCAAAAAAGTAACGCCTTGACTCAAAGAAATAATTTCTTCGGTGATTATTCTTTAATACAAAGAAATTTTTTTTCAATAAATGTGTTCAGGAGGTGACTCTTGAGGTAGGTTCAAGGAATAATTTCCACCCAATAAACTTTTGTTCTGCCACAAATAGCAGTTTGATGTAGAAGTCATGCAAAAAACTGCTTTTTTTATTTGTGCAAAATTAATTATTTTTATTCTACAAGGCAAAAAAGTTCAAGAATATTAAGAAATCATTGAATGCAGTAAGTTTGGAATGAGTTTGGAAAAAATCAAGGGAATTCAAAAGGATTTGATGAAATGCCTAAAGATTACAGGTGATGCATTAAGATAAGATAGATTGAACAAAAACTTTCAAAAAATGTGTAATCCATTAAATTCAGTAGAATTGAGTGAATTTAGAAGAATTCAAGTAAATTAAAAAAATTCCAGAGAATTCAAAAGAGCTAAGAAGAGTTTAAGGTTAATTTTAAATAAATTCAAATCAACTGCAAGAAATATTTGAAAATCTCTACAAACCTTTGAAACCTGGAGAAATCCCTAACTTCCTGTGAATAAATTATTTTTAATCCGTTAAAATATTATAAGATCCTGTGAAATTCTATGAAATTTGATTATATTTTCTAAGAACTTGAGAAATGCATTAAAATACCTTAAGAGCTTTTAAAATTCCATAAAACATTAAAATCCTCGGAAATCTTAAAATCCCTTGAAATATTTTCAAATATCTTAAAACGTTACAGGTCCTGTAAAATCGATCCATATACGAATGTGAGGATCTAGAAAAGGGGCTATTTGTACTACATTTTCGGTACGTACAGCTGTATCTTGCGGTATGTGTAGACGCAACCTTAAAAAATACCATAAGATATTTCAAATACTTTAAAACCTTTTGAAAACCCCTGAAAATGTTTAAAGCTACGAATTAAAAGATCCTAGGAATTCCTTCTATTTTTGCGAAAACATGATTTGAAATCCATTTAAATATTATAAAATCACCTATTATTTTTTTAATCTTCACGATACATGTCATCGTTGAATTTTGAAACGTCAATCTTTACCCTGTATCTACATGGGCGCTCTGTATCCGTGCACTCTCCGTGTTTCTCGGTTGATCGGAGCTCGGAGTGCAGGCGGCCAAC
>CAKNXH010060099.1:106454-128422 GCA_932178445.1 Andricus quercusramuli
AACCCGAGGACGCGCTGCGTAGTGGTGACAGGAACCCACCGAGCAGACAACATAATTATTATTGCTTTTAAATATTCTTACAAACAAATTCACAGCTTAAACTTCATTTACTTAAAAGTTTCTTATTCTTTGCGGAATTACTTATTCGTATTTTGAGAATTTAAAAAAAAATGGCAATTTTTTTGGTAATAATATTATTTTCAAAGTTATACGTGCATGAAAGAAAAATGTTGGATGTTCAAAAATGTGAATTTTATATGATAATTGTTGATGACAATGAAAAGTGATGTTGAATGACAATTCTTGTGTCAAGATATTATGCTTAAGAGGAAAATAAATTATTAATGTTTAACAAATAAATAATCATCATAATAAATAACGTTTAATTAATGTTACATAACCTGCACATAAAATCAGTTCATGATTGCATTCAAACACCGAAAATACAGTACATGCCAGTTTTACCCATTAATTTGTTTCTGAAAATTAAAAAAAAAAATTTACTCAATCCAGAATGAAAATTTCTTTTCATCGAGAGTGAGAGGTTTTTTGCACCTTTCAATTTAAAGAAGAAATTTATGATTTTTTTTCAATCTGCTGCGACAAACCTTTTCGAAATTCAAAATTCGAGGTTTAAAAATACGACCTCTGGAAGTTCTTGAACCAAGAATAATTCCACTTTTTCCTCATTTTTCCGGCGGGCACACGATATTTACATAAGGCGCTATACGTACGTTACAGAACCGTACTCGTATCCTGTGCCCACTGAGATGTGCCGTAGTAAAATGACCCAAAAAAAGCTTATGATGGGTTTTTTTATCACCGATCACTAATGTTGTTATGTTCCATTTGGTAGGAAAATACTTGAATAATTTTGTTTTATTTTCAAAATAAGTTTGGACTATGGCTCTGGGGCCTTGAACAGACCCTATATACAATTTACGAAAATTAAATAACGTTAATTTCCACAAAAATAGTTAACTCAAATAGTAATATCCCAACAGATATTGAAGACAACCAAATTCACTTGAGAAAAACCACCTTTTATATGGGTTGAAATATCACAATGTACTCTTCTGCCAACATAGAATTTGTTAACTTTCTCATATCTTGTAAAGTCATTAATTCAAGGACTAAAATATTAAGAGAGTTGCTTATAAAAAATGAAGTGCAGTTTTTCAGAATTTAAGGGTATTTTTCTGAAATTAACCTTAATTGAAAATTGGAATCGTTTTGTATGTATTTGAAGGGCTGCACTGCATACGCGCGTAAGGGCCCAATTTCTGAAATGCGTTTTATTGGCCTAAACTAATTTTTCTGACCTAACTCATGTTTTTTAGAAGGTTATGGTCTAGTGCAATTTAGAAGTGGGTCAAAATTATTGTTTTGTATTTTTATTATAAAGTAATGTAATATTTTTTGCCGGCTCTTTGCATCGTTCAATAGAGCTAAGTAATAGCTCGAAAGCATTTCTTTGTTTTTTTAATAATTCAAAGAATAAAAAAATTTACACCACTCTTTATGTGTCCATATTTTTATTTTTGGGAATGCGCTGCACCATCGATAAGGAGTTTACTCGGATGTGACTGCTTCATCTAGGATGTTCCTTCCGCGGTTTAATACAGATAAATAATAGCTCTGGAGCTCTTTTTTCCTAAATTCAAAAATAAAACAGTTACGCAACTTTTTGAGTGTCAAAATTTGAGTGTTTTTAGATGCGCCTACATTTGACAAGGGCTTTCTCGCACATGGATTTTTTAAGCACACTTTTCGCGCTTCAATAGGCCTATCCAGTAGCTCGAAGGTACTTCCTTGTTATTTTCAAATCAAAAAATCAAAAAGTTATTCAACTCTTTATGTATCAAATTCAGAGTTCTTGGCCTAACAGTGCCTCGAACCGTCTCTGATTTTTTTTTTCAAAATTAATTGCTTGAAAGTTAGACTCTTCATAAGAAAGTAGCCCTTAATTTTTCTTAAATATTATCTGTAAGAGAAGTCAATACATAAATTAGGGATGCCCGTAAGAAATATATGGGCGTCCCCAACAAATTATATTTTTTGAACAGGAATATATTTTAGAGAAAATGTGAAAAGAAATTGCAGAAAACTATATTACTGTACTAGTATTACTAGTCGTACATCTACAAATCCTAGATACTATTGGAGATAATTTTCTCTCCTTCATTTGCAATTGAAATATATTTATTTATTAAAAAATATGATCTTATTAGGGCGCCTTGGCATTCCTTATGAGGCGCCAAACAGGTGGGGGGAACAGCCATAGTTTTCTGACTGCCTATACATGCCAGCCTCCCACTGAAACATGAGGTTAAGAATATTCTAAATGTTGACAACTGATATCCGCGTGAATGACTTGGAATACGTCCTCCGAAGAATTTAAATTTGCGGACAACATCTTTCTCACTGATGTTTAGTGAATGAGTAAGAAATACGTTTGAGAAATTTTCCAACATAAAAGTTAGTGTAAAAAAATAAGAGTAAAATAAGTCAAAATAATTCAAGTTAAATTCAAATAAGCTCAAATGAGTTGGGTAATGGTTTTAAAATTTCATTGATTTCATTCAAATTGAAGCGAATTTAGAGGAATTCAAGGGAAATGAGAAGAATTAGAAGAAATTCACAATTAATAATGATATAAGAAATTGTATTGAATTCAGTAAGTATGAAATCCTACGAAATTCCTCACTTCTTTTGAATAAATTCTTTGAAATCTAATAAATAATATCAAAGCCCGTGAAATTTGATGAAGTCTAATGATATTTTCTAAATTGCGGTAAAATTAATTGAAATACCTGGAGAGCTTTAAACTCCCTTAAAATCATTGAAATCCTTTAAAATATCTGAAAACTTTATCGACCTTATAAAATCGTTGCTTATCTTCCAAAATTACAGAAAATTCTTCACCATATATTTTAAATCATTTGAAATCCCATTGAATTATCGAAATAAATTGAAAATTACATGAAAGCTTTCAAAACACTATAACATATAAACTAAAGTTATTGAAATAAAGTAACTAAAATTATAACTTTCTCTAAATCTTTTATAATATCATAAAATCTTTGCAATTCTTTCAAATCTTTTGAAATACGTTGTAATATTCAAAAATCTTTAAAACCCTACGAAATTCATCAATTTTTGTTGATAAATTTTTCGGAAATTTATAGAAATATCTCGAGTGCTTTTAAATACCTTAACATCCTCTCAAATCTTATATTCCTTGGAATCTCTTAAGATATCCTTCTATACAATCCTAAGTCCTATAAATGTGAAAACCAATAAATCCTAAAACCTATAAAATCGTTCCATATCTTCGTAAATTCTGATATAGTCTTGAAAACCCCATGGAATGTTTTATCAAATCACAAATCACAAATCACCCGAATCGGGTAGTGTCACGCTTATTGGTATACATACATACATACTTAAAATCATTCAAATCCTTGAAAATCTCTTAAAATCGTTCGAAATCCCTTAAAACTTTCTTGGCAATTTTGAAAATACCTTGAAATCTTTCAAATTCTTTGACATCTCTTCAAATTATTGAAATATATCAAAAAATTTTAATATCTTTAATATCTTTAATAATACGCTGAAATATTTTAAAAGAATTCCACAAAATTCAGAAATAGCCATACAACTGAATTCGAAAGGTGACTGCATCTTATAAAAATAACTAAAAAGTTACCTAACGTGCTTCTTACAGAAATTCCCTGACTTTTCCCAGATTTCCAGGTTTTCTCATACCTGCGGCCACCTTGCATTCAAAAAGTTACATATTTTCTTTCTGCTTGTACATTATAAATATATTCTCACAAATTTTATTGGTGGAAAAATTCTTCGTTACATTCAAAATTCAACAATTTAAGTCTACATTAACAATCAGTAAATAGAAATAATTAATAAAATTATATTGTGACATTTACCAATATAAAATTGTATGCGACCTAAAAGTTTGTTATTTTTTGTTCTAGACGAGACTTGAGCGATCAGCTAGTGAAGAAGAAGAAGCTGAAAACACATTCGTTCAAAATGGACCATCTGCTACCGAAAAAGCTTCTGATCGAAGCTATAGTGAAAGACAACCGGTTCTCGGACCAGAGATTTTGCATAAATCTAGCAAGGAACTTTACAAAGCTGTGGCCAAACAATGGGGAATTACTTGTAAAATGAGCGACCATTGCAGATGTTTAGATTGTCAGGTGAGCTTTAATAAAAGGTTCAAGTACACTTAACTCCCAAAATAAGACCCTCCGTTTACGCCGTTCCTAGAACTGATAGCTTTTGTAGTTTCGTGATGAAAGGAGCCGCGGGACCGAAAGGGAGGATGTGCTTAGTCAAGCTTGACACACCGCTCGATGGCTGCACTCTCAGCGCATTAATTGCATCAGGTTGCGTCATGTGTCCAAATCCAACAGAAATGTTTTTTGCGGACCTGCATGTTGACGTTTGGATTCCCCCGGGTTGTGTCGAAAGCCAAGGCAAGCCGTGCCCAAAACTGATCTTATATTGGACTGTATTATTTTCTTTTCATCTTTTCATATTCGTTTTTACGAATAATTTTCAATTTGTTTTTCTTTATAAATTAAAGTAGATCTGCTTGGACTCTAAATTATAAGTTTTTTAATTTAGTTCTCTCAACAAATAATAATCATTTCATGGATTTAAAACATTGTTTCAAATCCATTAACGTTGAATATTTTTTGGTCAAGGAAAGCATTTTTTGGTTGTATTATTCATAAACACATGAAAGTGTATCTTGTACTCAATATTCATTTATTTTTTACAAATTTCGCATTCATTGACTTACAGATGAATATTCTTATATCAGTCAATTTGTTTGAAGCTTAGTGGCTTCATAAAGAATTAGTTAATTTCTACTAATTTTCATTATTAGAATTCAGTTACTGAATCTCAGTACAATTGAACTGATTCAATTTAAGAGATTGTAGCTCCAGATCAACAAAATGAATTTATTTTAGTTCAATAAATGTGCCTTCTTGCCACTATATATGCATATTGTATACCATTACCATTAATTTGAATAAAATACATGAAACCGATATGGTTCAATAATTTATATTTAGCGGATTTTTGAAACATTTCAATTTTAATAATGTGGTCATTTAAATTTTCTTCTCTTATGTTCGTCTTCACAGAAAAGCAAAATATTCCTCTTGTGGAGAAAATAAAAACAACTTAAAATTCGTAAATTTTTGAAATAATTGTATTTTCAAGAAAAGTTTGTTATTATTTAGGTTTAGTGAAAAAATGTTCTCAATTTTTGTTCTTGGACATAATTTTGATGAAAAGAATTAACCAATCAATAAAAAATAGTATTTTTTCTGGACGTAGGAACAATGCAAAATTGATCTCTACACAGTCGATTGTGCACACGGTGATTCTACACAATCGTATCCAATATATTTAATTTTAACTCAATACGGTTAAATCCTAGATAATCTAACTTTACAAAAAATAATCAATTAAATTTCTGTGAAATTAATTCATAAGTTTGTGAAGAGTTTTACGGTGTTTTACAATTACAAATCGTCTGGTTTAATGTTTTCTCGTGTAGAGTTTTTTATATTCACAAAATTTTGATTATTATTTTCTGTAAACTTTTACGGTACAGTATTTAATTGTTTCTAGTTTCAATTAAAAATATTTAATGTTATAAAAAAACATAATTGTATAGAATCCCCGTTTTTAGAATGACTAGTGTACAGATTAATTTCACGCAGAAGGAGGAGGATCCGTATAATTTACAACACAATCGGTAAGAATATGGACAGCTAGACATTAAGTAGATGTTACAAGAACTTTAATTGAATTTACTGATTTTCTGTACGTTTCACCTAATTTCAAGTAAAATCTACAGGAAATCCGTTGATTCAACTGAACTTTTTGTCAAATATACTAAAAATACATGTTGCATTCCAGTTAATTCCCTAATAATTAGACAAATGCAGTGTTTCAAAAACACCAGACATAGAAGGAAAATTCAATTAGAATCATATAGATCATAGAAAAAACCATCTAGCTGTTTATCCAATATTCGTCGAATTATTGAGTATGTCAAGTTAGATTTATGCAGTTTTTATAACATATTAAGCACTCTTGAACAAAATATGTGGATTTTAATTTATATGTTTTGAAGATTCAAAATTTTTAAAGCGTAATTTTAATAGGACAGAATTTTTTTGTGAACCAAGGGTCAATATTCATATTTCTTGAGTCCCGAAAATTCCTTGATCCTTATTTGTACCGATCTCGTTCAAATTATGTGGAACCTTTTTCTGAGTGGGTGAATTATATATAATTCATCACATTCAGCTGGAGAGTTTCAGCTTTTAACAAAAAGCTTCTCAATCTGCCCGACAAGATAAACTCAAGCTATGATTAAATTTCGTCCAAGTTTTCATTAATTATTCTCGTCAATTGTGCACCTGGTACTACTGCGAATATACATGTTCTTATTACTATTCTATATTAGGAACATTACTTGTGGAATAGCTCCACCGAATTTCCTAATTGCTCTGCCTGTCGTAACAGTTGACTGAGCAAAGTAAACGAGATAGCGTTATTACATCGTCTAATTGTTTGCAGAGTCGTTATTTTGATTGCGAGTTCGAGAGGGACAACCTTCAGGGTACCGATGGTGGATTAGGAGCTGGAACTCCAATGTTCTTAACAGAAGTAATGCATGGTACAGCTTGCTCCATTTTATAAGCAGCGAAATCACCATGACGAGTCAGAAGAATTTTCGTTGGTTCAAGATTAAACGGCCAGCGATGAAAAACTGCGAGATCCACAACAATGAAAAAGGATTTTCGTTGCCAGCGAGCTTTATCAACATCCTTCATCGCCATAGCTTTCGCTACGGGAAAGGAAAAATGAGTTGAAATCCAAAGAGGCTCGGGCTAAGTGCATACCTTCTTTCATAGGGAACAAATTCACCACACTGATAAATTGTTTCTCGAGTTGTCACAAGAAAGGCTATTCATGATAAATGATCACGGGCAGACGTAAATCCACATAACATCACCGACTCGATTTGCATCTAAATGAGACGACCCCGTTTGTGATCACCGAAAAATTTCAGATGGGTTCGGAAAAATAGTCGAGACATTTTTCAACTCGTTCATTATCTGCAACATCTGCAGTGCATCTATGGCATCTAGTGCATCTAAGCTTTTTGATGGGGGGTTTAACATTTTTGAAATATAATAACGTTTTCCAAATTTTCAAATACGCCAAAGTTCGCAACATCTTATTGATTGAATTCAACAAACGATTATGTCTGCGTGATGATTTCGCCTCTGATTTTCTTATATGTTATTGAGAAAGTTTGTGACACCCCAAAAGCATTTAATAGTTTATCAATTTCGGGGATTTCCCTCTCAGTTCAGATTTGTATTTTGAGGAAAGAGGCAAAACTGATTAGACTTCCAGATTTGGTAAATTAGAAGGCCGTTTAAGCTTCCAGGAGCGTAGAGGGTAGACTGTTTCCAAAGATTTCCCCATGGGTTTGATTCCAGGAGGAAATTGAAACTGTGTTAACAACTGAAAAACCTACGAGACATTCCTAAAGGATTGAAAATTTTGCATACTTGGTGTGTAGTCAACCAATCAATAGATTCTCTCTCGAGAAAAAGAGTATGATACTTGGCAAGTTTCGAAAAGCTATACTTGCTGAGTCAATTATTATTGTATGTTAAATGTCATCTAATCCCAGAGTCTGTAACTGGTATATCTATTGAAATATCTAGAAGTTTGCTAAACAAAACTTCACCGAAAGTTGACTTTATAAAAGGGAAATTAAAAAATGTAACAAGATGGTTTTAATGGGGTGTAAATAAAGATATATCAATATACCAAAAAATTATAAATTCGATGTTCCATAATTGGTACCTATTAATCAATGTGAATTGTTTCATATTCTATATTTATGAAGAAAAACTGGATTCTCAAAGGTGCTGAATTTTAGACTGTACAATAAATCTAGCAGAAAAATGAAACTGAAATTCCTCGTGAAGGAAATTTTCATGATTGAAACAAGATTAAGATGTTTCAATTTTGTACATAATAGAAATGACTACTGGGCATTAATTTGCCTGTCGAATATTAAAACTTTGTCACAAAAATTGAGTCATTTCTCACATTTTCAATTGCCTTCGTACCCTATTTAGCTTATATTGTTTAATGAAACCTAAACGTTATGAATTAGGAGTGGATAATATACAAATTTTTAGTAATAATATGTACTTCAAACTTGAATTTATATGATGAATACTCAACTTTACACTGAATTATGATGTGAAGTTTATCCTGCGATCTGTATGTGCAATAGAAGAGTTGGTAACAAATAAGACAAACTCAGAAGTAGGGAAAAAGTTTCGGTTGAAATCCTCCCACTCGAAGGATCATCTACACTCTACTTAATTAATTCGTGATTCTCCGAGGGAATCAGTCTCGAAACACATGAAAGTATAATCAATGGATCGCAATCGTCAGTGTCGAATCGACGAACTACGTGTATGTATGTAAATTAATCTTGTCACAGCGCACACCAAACTGTTATTTAATAATTGTAAGGGAATATTTGATAGCCGTAAGACACTAACATGTAATTTTCTATGTTTCTATGCTAGGAATTAGTTTTTGTTTTTAAATTTCTTAATCAAATTATTAACTTGATTGTTTAATTTTCTTCGATCTTCTACAAAATAACGAATATGTGACAAAAGCATAAGTGTGTCCTAATGTTAAATGTTTAGTCCAAAGCTGTTTATGACTAATATCAATTATCCAGAAAAATGATCAATTTAATCGCAATTATTATAAGAACAAATAATGTTAGCGGGTTAAGACTTATAAAATACTTATTTTAAAGTGCTGACAAGTATAATTTTCTCATCGTTATTCATTAAATTTATATTGCTTGTTAAGTTTTGAATACTAGAACTCATGTCATGCTGCCACGAAAGATAATGGCATAGTGAAATATAAATGGAATTACCTTTAAAAAATTAGAATCCAGAGTTTGCTTTTGGATCAGTTGTTATGAGTACATTTTTCACAAAATAGACTACTGATTTGACATCTATATATTTATACTAGACAACCAAAAAATAGGTTTGCGGAAACACAACACAGCTCATCTAAAGCGACATCGCTGTTGTAAATAGTGCAATATGATAAGAAATATGTAGCAAGTAGCCTGTAAAGTTTATGTTGAATTAACTATCAAGTAAAAGAAAATTAGAATCGGCATGTCTGGAATTTACGAAAATTAAATTCCCTTTTTAAATTATTTTCCCAAAAATGGTTTATTTTCAAAATCTTAGAATTAATTCATAATTTTTGAAAGCTGCAATGCTAGATTCCAGTTTCATTATTTATTGGTAAATACATCTGAGTAATTACAAAAAAATTTGAAAAATGTGTAATCTTCGACAACTCAAAAAGCATGATCAAAGACAAAAGTGTTGATATGTATTTTTCACAAATAGAGAAAGTGCAGTCTTATTCGAAAAAAGGTCTTTTTATTTTAAACATTTTCAAGGAAGCATTTTCATTCGAGGAATGAAATTCCCTATCATTTTCATGTTTTTTCCGAGTTTGCACAAATTTTGCACAGTCATTGAAATTACAAAATTCGAGATCCTGAAACTGAAATTTTTTTCGTGTGAAGTAATAAAAACTGAACTGCAAATTGTAGCACTCAAAATGGAACTGTTTCGAATTTTAAAGTTTTAAAATTGAAGCTTGCAGAATTTTTGATTCAGAACTTTTATGTTGAAACACTCAATAATTTACACGTTTAAAATAGAAACCTTTAATAATCTTCAATGGATCAATTTCAAACTGAATGCCCTTAAACTGCAATTTGAAATTTTTTAACTTTCATAAATTGAACAGTATTTTTGTTTGAATAATATGAGTCGACACAATCATTTTCAGTACCCTAAATTCAAAAAGGAATCGGTACATTTGTAACTGTTTTCAATTATATCACTTCAAGCAATTTAAGTTTGAAACATTAAAAACTGAAATGAAAATTGACATTTTTTAAAACTTAATACTTTTTAAATTGAAAGTTAAAATATTGTAATTTCAAGACTTTGTAAATTAATAGCTGTTCAACTGTTATTGATACATTAATATTCAATAGCTACAAATATTTTATTTTCTTGTTGCTTATTTTAAGTGATTTTTGACAATAGGACAACGATCTAGATATTCATAAAAATTCAATATCCAGGTATTAAAAACTCGGAATATGAAAATATTGGGGACTTTACTATCTGGATATTAAATTTCATTATCAAGATATTACACCTAAAATATCTTGATCATTGTCCTATAGTTGAAAATACATACATTGTGTAATAATATCTATTTTTCTCCGTGTACGCTTAAAAAATGAAAACCTGATATGCAAAATTTTTAAAGTAAAAGATTGTTCAATTACGCATTGTAAACTTAATTACTTCATCATTGTAAACGTTAAAATGGAACTTAACATTTGAAAAAGGTTGAACCAAACTCATTTCAAGTGTTGCATTATATCATTTGATATAGTCCAGCAGCCACCCTAGATTTCGTTCAAAATTTATTATGCTATCGATAAGTATATTGTAGAAAATTCAAGAAGTTAACAGTAATCGGGATATTCACAAAAAATTTAGATTACAAATCTCATTGAATATTTTAACAGTTATATGAATATGTAGATTCCTATTAACCCTTCAACGTGTCCTTCCATATGTTTTCCAAAATATTGTAATTTTTATTTCAATTACAATTTTAAGTAAATGTTGAACCCGAAAAAGTAAAGTTATTTAAAATCTCAACAATAAAGCAAATATTTAGTTGGAGATTAAAAGACATTAGAGAGTTAGTTATTTTCAGCAATGATAATTAAACGCCTTTAATTCGATGATAAATGACGTCTTTCATTAGTGAAAATAAAACTATTCATCCACCTCAAATAGTAGAACGAAAATAATACTTACACACTATGTATGCCTTTAGGAAATCAGTCATCCGAGTATTTGCCTTTATAGGAATATCGACAAATCCTCTATGTAATAAGATGTCCAATTGTCCAATCAAGTAATTAGAAAATCCTAATTACATAGTGTATGATTGTAACTTGATGTATTCTACCAATTACCAACTTGTATCAATAAACATGGCCTAAGCGATAATGGAATCTCTATTAATTAACAGAGAACATACCAAATAATCCCTTATTCGATTCCACATATCAATCCCCAGTCAGTATTCAATCTCAGAATTAGCTGAAAATTAATAGCCCATAGTTACAACAGGCAAACTGAAGGAAAAATTTAACGGCTATATTCTGAGTAAATCTGCCAATTGTAGGAATTTTACAAAAGTTTCAACGAAATTTAAAAAGTTTACATTTAGAAATGATTGTTCAAGATTTTCTTGAGTAAATATCTTGACGCAGATTAGGGCAGCGCACAATGGGGTGAAATCATGGAACGTGGTTAAAAAAAACTTCTAGACCGCAATTACGGTAACATAAAAAGTAGCAATTTTTTCAATTTTCTTGTTTAACTTTCTGAAGATATTTTTTTACCCGAATCGCTTGAATTCGATGTACGTAGATGTGTGCAAGATACACATTTTTTAACTTTTGGACTTGTTTATTATTAAGCAATGTTATTAACAAATACATGATATTATGGATTGTTCTCTTGGAGAGTTCGTTTTAACATTAAAATTACTTGCTTCGACCGACAATATGATAGATGATTATGAAAATTTGTCATCCGTTATTAGTAGTAGCATCGAAATTTATAAGGAGTAATGCATTTTGCTCATTTCTGATGTTCAAATGCAGGCTAAGGGTCTCGGCCGCCTGCTCTTCGGTTATGAAGACATTGGAGATTCAGAAATCCGCGTCCGCCTTGACAGCATGAGATGTACAATCGCGGAACGGACGGAAGTGCCATATATAAGAGCTTGCATATCACTTATAAGTGATATGCAAGCTCTTCTGTATATGTATGATCTGAAGTATGACGATATCGAGGTCCGTAAGCTCTTTCCTCGTCCATTGAACCACCCCAAACGAGTAGAGTAGAACCGGGAGGGCAAGCATGTTAGTCGAAGATACCTTGCTCAACGCGAAGAGATTGAAAGACCAAATTTGTAGAAGATGCTTAAAGTAAAGGTACCTATCATGAAACATGTCCCAATTATGAAAAAGTTTGACAAATAATTAGATTTATAAATAATTTAAAGGTATATTTTCGAGTAAAAATTACTATATTAATAATTATGAAATTTAGGCTTCTTATCTATATGAAAAGCCAGTATGGTTCTAAAGTTTTGAACACTAAAAAATTATTTTAATTATCTAACCTCCACACTCGGGAAAATTGACTGCCATTTATCCGAGTCAGGAGGCTTGATACCTATAATTTGTTTTATCTCGTGTATTCACAAATTTTGATTATTTCACATGTGTAATAGATTAAATGACAGCTCAAGGTTTATAGATTTGAGATTACTGCACTTTTTCTTTATTTGGATGCAACTTTACTTATTAATTAGATGTTTCATAATACGTACACCTTTTTTAAAATGGTCCTTCGAAATCCTTGCAATCTTTATGAAATGTTCCAAAGCTTTGGAAAATTTTTGTGAAATCTTTGTGAAATCTTTTGGAATATTTGTGAAAGGTTTCTATTCGTTAAAATCATCGAATTATTTGAAATTTTAGTGAAATCTTTTCAAATCTTCTAAAATGTTTTGAAACCTTTTGAAATCGTTTCAAATCTTCGAAATGTTATAAAATCATTGAAATCTGGTGTACATCCTTTTTCAAATCTTTGAAATCCTTTAAATCTTTTGAAAGTTTTAAAATCATTGTGGAATTGTTGTAAAATATTGTAAATCTGGTGTAAATACCTTTTTTAAATCTTTCAAATCCGTGAAATCTTTGCAAAATGTTCAAAATCCTTTTAAATATTTAATAATTTTTGAAATATTTTGAATCATTTAGTAATATTTCGTAATCTTAAATTTTTGTAATATTTAAGTCTTACTAAATACTAAATACTAAAGTCAGTTGACTTTAGACTGTCATTTCAGTCGACCAAACTTGGTCTTTTATATTTATTTGAATTAGACGCGTTAAAATTTATGTTGTCAACGCCTGATGAGGTTGGCGAACCAATGCCAACGAAACGTCGCACATTTTACCAAACATATGATTTTTTGACTCTTTTTGCCTTCATTCATCGAAATTTCTTCTTCAGTAAACTATGAAAGGCGAATTTTTGGTTTCTTCAATATTAAAGTCTGTTCATTGCAGTGTATAAAATAATTGGTAAAGTGTACAAAAATTCCTGGAAATTTCTTCATTTGTTCTGTGATGAGTAAAGTAGAACCGAGACAGCTCACAAGTGGAAAGGTATTTTATTAATTAGTGATCCAGCGCATTGGCCTTCGAATATAAATAACGGCCAGATTCAATTTTGAATACAAAACAAACCCACACCCAGGAAAGATATTAAATACCCGATAAATAATGAAGGAAAGGCATTTTCAAATTCACATTATACGCGAGTTTTGGCAAATTGCAAGTCATATGACAGAAACTGGCTAATGCGTTCACCTTCGACTGATGGAATGTTTTGCTTTTGTTACAAACTGTTTAGCACTCATAATAGCCCAGTGGCAACAGATGTATTTTCGGATTTGTAACATGCAAGTCGCCATTTGTCAAGGCACGAAAAATGTTCCTCTTAACATCAATGCGTATAAAACTATATACAGTCCAAACTCCGAGCATTGCCGCTTTCTAGTCAAGACGCCAACCCCATTTCCGTCGGATCTGGCAAATGTGCCGTTCTCGAGATATTTGCAATTAATTATTTTTTTTATAAACGTTACAATAGACATTTAAATTTTGAAATGTTTGAAATTTTTATTCTTTTCTTGTTAGATAAGCTCATGTGAAACAATAGTTGTTGCGGCATTTTTTCGCTTCGATTAATATTTATTGCACAAAGTCAATTAACGCGTAAAATAAGTCACAATAAATACTTTTATCAATAACCAAAAAAGTATTTTATGAATGACAAAAAAGTAACACTATTTCAAAAGTGCTAAATGAAATACACATTTTATTAATGAACACTGTTTCTCTAAAGTTAATAATTTGCAAGATAACAGAGCTATTTTGTGTTAGAGAAAAAATTCCTGCGAAAAAATAGACTTACCTACTTGATGAATACAAGTGTATCTGAAATTATCAATAAATTGTTCAATCTTATGCAAATTAGGATGATTGTTTAATTTCCTCGCTTTGAATTGATGAAACTCTTTCAGAAAATGTAATGAATGTGTCAAAATTGATGTACTTATTCTTTGAAATTGTACTAAAATGATAAATTGGTCCGAAATTGCGAAATTTAAATATATGGACCTCTAAAATTGTTTAAATTTTGAGCGACTATCTCTGCTTCTGCGTGTGTTAGAGAGACGGGGAAAAATCTAAAAAAATTCGGAGATTACTACGAATTCAGTCATATCAATTAAATTATTGTTGTTTTATTCGTTGAAGAGTTGTTAAAATTTTTTTTTTTTGGGGCGGATGACAATAGACCTATTAGGAATGCAGTAAACTTGGCAGCAGGCTGTCAGCGCGCACATGGCAGGCAGGCTAGAGATCCAAAGGCGTAGACACTGTGCAAGGGTTATGCGTATGCAGCTTCAGTCTGCCCTAACCTTTCACCGTACGGACGCCCTTGAGTATCAGTTTCAGGTCTATTGTCGTCCTCTTCAAAAAAAATAGATATTAATAACTCTTCAACAAATTAAATTTTCAGATTTTTTCCCGTCTTTCTATCACACACAGAAGCAGAGATAGTCGCTCAAAATTTAAACAATTTTACAGATCCATATATTTGAATTTAGCAATTTTGGACCAAATCATCATTTTGGTACGACTTCAAAGAATAATTACACCAATTTTGACACCTTTATTACTTTTTCCGAAAGAGTTAAATCAATTCAAAGCGAGCAAATTAAACAATCATCCCTATTTGCATGAAATCAAACAATTTATTGATAATTTCAGATACACTTGTATTCATCAAGTAGGTAAGTATAGTTTTTGGCAGGAATCTTTCTCTAACAAAAATTCGCTCAATGCAAAATGACTATTTGTTGTAACGCAATTAAAAGACTTATAACGAAAGCTCTGTTATCTTGCAAATTATTAACTTTAACATAGTCAGAAAACTTGGGTATTGCAAACTTAATTAGAAAATTCGCAAAACTAAGAACAAGATGTGTATCTTTCCTTTAAGATACTATCGGATAATACATATAATATGCATTGTGTTTGCATTGACCATAGTATTAATTAATAATATTCATTATTATAAGTACTATGATCATCATGATTATTATTTATTATAAGTTTTGTAATTTATTAAGAACAATTTTGAATGATCTGTGGACGACGGAAATAGAAGGTTTCATGCCCCATCCATCGTCCGGTGCGCGCGGATGCAGTGTGTCCCCCCCCCCCCCCCCCCGGTAAATTTAAATCTCCGCATCAGGGATTATGTATAGGCATAAGGGTCAAAATATCTCAAGTGTGCCACTTTTAAATCGATAGTTCTATTTTCAGTGAATGTATACAGTTTTCAATTCGCTTTTATATCAAAATAACTCCCCTAAAATATTTTTGCAAAAAATTTATTTTTTCAAAAGTTATTAACAATCAATGTTCTTGATCACTTTTTTTTTTAAATATTAATTACTCGCGAACGGTTCATCGAAATTCAAAAATTAAGTCGTGAAAATTTTTGTTACGAAGTATACTTTACGCTAAAAAATTGTTCAGTAGTGAAAAACATTTTTTTATTGTTTAAATAATCGTTTGTTATAAACAATTGAAAAATAATTAAACTTCTCCGCCTGTGAAAGAATTCTTCCACATTCCATTAGATTCTACAATCTCTTTCGAAAATTTTGATGAAAAAAAAAGTTGGTATGTTGCAGTAGTTCAAAAGTTATTGATTTTTTTGTGACCGCGCTCCGACCTCCAGCGCTGGTCGAGCACGCGCAATTATGTAAACAAATGCATAGTTTAGGCGTTTATTGGAAGAAAGTAATCGTTTTTCTTTCTTAGTAACTTTAAATTATATGACTGGTAATATTTAATGATGAAGATTGGTCATTTGATATTATTTGTTTATTTAATAAACAAATTTTATAAACAAAAGCATAGTTTTGTCATTTATAGACAGAAAGTAATAGTTTTTCTTTCTAATCGTCTTCAAATTACATAGGTGGTGATGTTAAGTGACGAAGTATTGTCAATCAATATTATTTGTTCATTTTATAAACAAATCTTATAAACAAATGCATAGTTTGATCATTTATAGATAGAAAGTAATAGTTTTTCTTTCTAATCGTCTTCAAATTACATAAGTCGTGATATTAAGTGAGAAAGAATTGTAAATCAATATTATTTATTCATGTTATAAACAAATTGTAAAAACAAATGCATAGTTTGACCATTTATAGATAGAAAGTGAATGTTTTTCTTCCTAATCGTCTTCAAATTACATAAGTGGTGACATTTCGCGAAGAAGAATTGTCATTTGATATTATTTGTTTATTTCATGAACAAGTGCATAGTTTAGCCATTTCTAGACAGAAGGGAATCTTTTTCTATTATTTCCCTCAAATGTTATCACTGGAAATGTTTTGTGATGTTATAGAAGAATTAGCTTCAAAGTTGTACTTGTCAATCATTTCAATAATTTCAGGATCCATTTCAAATTCATTCTTGCTAGGTCACTAAACATCACCACTTATGTAATTTGAAGACGATTAGAAGGAAAAACGATCACTTTCTATCTATAAATGGTCGAACTATGCATTTGTTTTTACAATTTGTTTATAACATGAACAAATAATATTGATTTACAATTCTTTGTCACTTAATATCACGACTTATGTAATTTGAAAACGATTAGAAAGAAAAACGATCACTTTCTATCTATAAATGGTCAAACTATGCATTTGTTTATAAGATTTGTTTATAACATGAACAAATAATATTGATTGACAATTCTCCGTCACTTAACATCACCACCTATGTAATTTGGAGACGATTAGAAACAAAAACTATTACTTTCTGTTTATAAATGACAAAATTATGCTTTTGTTCATAAAATTTGTTTCTTAAAAAAACAAATAATATCAAATGACCAATCTTCATCACTAAATATTACCAGTCATAATATTAAAGTTACTAAGAAAGAAAAACGATTACTTTCTTCCAATAAATGCCTAAACTATGCATTTGTTTACATAATTGCGCGTGCTCGACCAGCGCTGGAGGTCGGAGCGCGGTCACAAAAAAATCAATAACTTTTGAACTACTGCAAAATACCAACTTTTTTTTCACCAAAATTTTCGGAAGAGATTGTAGAATCTAATGGAACGTGGAAGAATTCTTTCACAGGCGGAGAAGTTTAATTATTTTTCGATTGTTTATAACAAACGATTATTTAAACAATAAAAAAATGTTTTTCACTACTGAACAATTTTTTAGCGTAAAGTATACTCCGTAACAAAAATTTTCACGACTTAATTTTTGAATTTCGGTGAACCGTTCGCGAGTAATTAATTTTTGAAAAAAAAGTGATCAAGAACATTGATTGTTAATAACTTTTGAAAAAATAAATTTTTTGTAAAAATATTTTAGGGGAGTTATTTTGATATAAAAGCGAATTGAAAACTGTATACATTAAATGAAAATAGAACTATCGATTTAAAAGTGGCACACTTGAGATATTTTGACCCATAACTAAAGGTATGAGCAATTAATATACCTGTGATGAAAACATTTGTTTAACATTCAGTGTGAAATATAAATTCATTAAGTTCAGTGTAAAAACAAAAAATCGTTTATTGAGAAATTAATTGTTTTTAATGGAATGTAAATTTTTCTATTATTTAGTCTAAGAAAATTACTTTAACCAATTAATTATCCTATCCCAAACTTTGTTATATCTTGAGAGGTCCTTCTTCAAATTGATAGTATAGAATCGACTACAAAAAAAAATTCAAAAAGTATATCACAAAAAGCAAGACAAAAAAAGAATTAGAACAATCTCTTTCTGCATTTTTGAACTCTGCTTACAGTAACTTCACATGTCTTCCGGTGTTTGGTCAGCCAATTCTGATTCGCTATGTTTAAATATTGTATAATTATTGAACCATTATAATTCGATATTATTACCTGTCAATAAAATTAGAATTTCAACTAGTTATGAGATTTTCAAGCGTTTCCTTCTGAATGAAGCACCTTCCCGAAATGGTTTTTCATGATCATTTCTGAAAGGGTGCATCGAAAAAAAATTAATTTCCGCAGGCATCTTGTATCAAAGATATTAGTACCTAGATGCGGCAAGGGATTAGTAGGGCCACATACCGGTAGTTGGCGCTCCAGGCAAGTTTGTTGTAGGGACTCGCCGCTAGGCGGCTACCGCTTGCTGGCGCACGTCTTTCTCGCTACCAAAGCGAGGGCCTGCGCCTTCAACTAAGGTGCCGAGTCCCTTCCTCCTCAGAGCGTCTGTGGCAGGGTCCGTCCACATGCCATACTGATGAGTCCAGTGGCGGACCCGGGACGAAACGCACTCATCCTTTTTATTAGGCTGTGCGGCAACCATATGCGTCTCATCGAGACGTGGTTGTCCTGCACCACAGCCTAACATATACATAGCACCAAGTCGCTATATTGTGGTCGTTGCATATATATATAATATATATAGCTGACTGGAATGATATATATATATAATATATATAGCACTAGATGCGGCTAGGGATTAGTAGGGCCACATACCGGTAGTTGGCGCTCCAGGCAAGTTTGTGGTCGTTGCATATATATATATATATATAATATATATAGCTGACTGGAATGATATATATATATAATATATATAGCTATCATTCCAGTGTTACGGGCACATACCTGTAGAGGCGATGTGAAAGCCGCTTATTCTCGTGGCGCCAAGTCGTAGATTTTTAAATCCATATTTTTAATAATCTACTTTTCTTCCAAAAATTAGGACAAATATAATTAGGAGAATAATGAAAGAGTTTATTTAAATTACTGAAAACTGATTCGTTGTTGTACAAGTCCTCGAAATGTACATATTTAGTAACTGTGACTTCATATCTTATCCAAAATTATTCCTATTGTTCTATAAAAGTCCAAATTGTTCAAAATCCCGATATTATTCTTCCTTCTTAAAAAGTTTTAAATAATAATTTAGATATATTACGAACTTCTGTTGAAATTTGGACTTTTGTAACAAAATGGATCCAGGGACCAACCAAAAAATACCGAAAAAATGAATACCCAATACATAAATTGATGAGAAGTAAAAATACCGAATTATAAATGTTATCGGAAAATTTTTTAATTCACCAAATTTTTATTTTGTGAATTGAAGAATTTTTAGGGTATTTAATAATTTCTTATTTGTACAATTCTGAAATTTTGTAAATCTTTAAATTTTGATTTCGGAAACTTGAAAGTTAGGGCACATAAAATTCGTTATTTTAAATTTATTCGTCAATAAAGTTGTCAATTCGTGTAATAGGGATCCATTTCTTTTCGGTATTTTCGGTTAGTCTCTGGATCCAACAAAAGAAATCTTTGCACAGGATTCAAGAAAGTAAAAAAAAATATAACAGGTCATTATTTAAACTAAAAATAACTCAATATTGAAATTGAATTTTCACTGAGTAAAATTTCAGAATTAATTACAAGATTATTTCTAAACCATTAAATTTTCTATCGGCTACCGCATTCCTTTCAGGATACATTTTTTTATTTGAAAAATAAATTTTTAAAACAAAAAAAGTTCAATAAATTTGAAAAAAATCATCTTTCCATAGGAGTTATAATTGCTTAGAATTAACTTGGTTAATTCTGAAATTCCATTTTATGAAATAAGTGTACGAAAGATTTGAAATAGTCTGCGATTTTCGTCAATGATCTTACCGCTTCTATTAAATATTTAATACTTAATACGGAAATGTGAATCATGAAAAAAATGTCATCAGTCTTAATTTTATAAGAAATTGGTAAAACTTATGGCGCTATAATAAAAATGAAAATGTAGTTAAATTTACAAGACTGTATTTATTATTTATTATTCACTTATTATCACGCGTCATTCGGACCATGAAAAAGTTGGGAATTAGTCAGATACAAGAATTTTTCTAAGAAAAATGAACCACTTTAATATTTTGAATAGTTTGTGAAGAAGAAGATAGGTATAATGTTCGAATTATCAGCAGCATGCCCGCAGTTCAGGGAAACCTGGAAATCAAGGACATGTCATAGAATTTTGTTGGCCAGAGAAAGTCATGGATATAAAAAAAATGGCAAAAGTCCTAAGAAACACTTTACGTAACTGTCCAGAATAATCAATACTGCTAAATATTTACTTGTTTAAGATCAATTCTCTATAGACACTTTTAAAATGAATATTTCAATTCGAAGTAATGTTAAAGGATTTTGAAGATTTTAGGGTATTTTGGAAAATTTCAAGGTATTATCAAGAGCTTTAAAAAGTTTCAAAAGATTTCAAAGGATTTCAAATATTTTAAGTTTTTTTTTAATTAAAAAAAATTCAAGGAATTGAAAAAAAGTTAAGGGGTTTTTAAACATTATAAAGGATTTGAAGTATTTTAGGGTATTTTAGAAAATTCGAATGAATTTTCAATTGATTTCAATAATTTAACAGGATTTGGAAGGATTTTATATATTTAGGGGTATCATCAAAGATTCCAAGGAATTTTTAATTTACTTTAATAATTTGAAGGGATTTCAAAAGAATCCAAATATTTTAAGGTATTTAAAAAGAATTTCTTAAATTTCTCAATTCTTCACAATTCTTATCCATTCTTTGGAATTTAACTTGAATTGTTTTGAATGCTTAAGAATCGAATTCTTTTAAATTCAAAAGAACATTAGTCACATCAATTATGTACCTTAGCGACTTTTTGTGTATATATACAGATCACTTTTTCAAGTAAATCAGTCTGTGACAGCTTTGAGATTAAAAAATACACGGAGAAAATTTGTGTGTTAAATTTTGCATAACTTAGTTCGGTAAACGGAGGACATTACGGCATTATATTAAAATTTCACTTTCAGTCATGTAAAATGAAATAGGGTAATATTTCATGTGAAAATATGAATTATTAATATAAATTCCTTAAAATTTAATTCGCGATTCAGTAAGAAATAATACAACAAGATATCAGAGATTACCTGACAGTTGGGTAAAATGAGATGTCGATTACCTACCAGTTAGGTAAAATGAGTCGAACTGTTAGGTACAGTTTCAATCATAGAAAACAAAGTCTACCTCTCTAAATGTGTGAATTCTACATCCCAGTCATGTAAAATTTCGTGCGCCAGCAAAAAAAAAACATTCTTGCTACAAACTGATTCTGTGGAAGGTCATCCACTACTAACAAACACATGCTCACACATATCGTACAATTCATAAGTATATTGTTGGTACATATACACAATTTAACTTAAACAATTACATTAAATTACGATACATTACATACGATATAGTCGCATGCTTTTAACGATATTAACGCTATTAAAAATCGAAAACGCTGTGACGGGTTTCGAACCACCTAAGCTACGTTTAACGCATTGTATCCCTAACAACTAAACCTCACGGCTAACCTAACAGTTAGAATATCGGGAAAAAAATCTCGGCTATAAAGTTAAAGTACAAGTACGTCAGGGCCGTAAAAGAAAGATCTGATCCCCGTTTTATCGAAATTTGTTATTGTAACATTCTATCAATTAGCGGGCTTAGAAATTTGTCGGAAGTAAA
>CAKNXH010060103.1:0-66109 GCA_932178445.1 Andricus quercusramuli
TGACATTACGTGACATGACACATGACATGACACGTGCCATGCCATGTGTGTCATGTGAGATTGTGCTGATAACATTTTATTGAAAAATCTGTACCTCATCTTTAAGTTTCAAGCAGGACGTTAGATTCCCTTTTTGGCATATTTTTCGCGTTCAACCCCACCTATCTCGAAAACTTTTGATTTTTTGGACTGGTACCCATTAGGATTTTTTGATCAGGAGGCTTTGAACTGTATTATGTTGCAAATTCAGCCAATTTGACCAGGCCGGATTTCAGTATAAAGTGTGCGGGGTTCTTTCTCGAAAAATTTTTTTCTCGTGTTTCTCAACATAAAAAAATTTGGAAAATAACCAATTATTGGATTATGAAGTTCTGAACTAAATTCCAGTTCAAGGTTTGAGTCGATACATGAAAAAGAAGGCAAATGGCAACTGTTTTTCTGCGTGGGGTCCATTGGACCCAGTATGACCACTACGTTATTTTCAGGAGGTGTGACCACCACGGGCTAAGCAATTGTCTCTCTTCGCAACAGTGTACATTCGCACAATCTCAACGTTCACAACTCCCGCTCACGCTCCCTGCACCCTCTATAACTCGTAGTTTGGATAGCATGCGAAAGCTTCTAACAAAGGGCTACGCTAATCACGACTCGCTTTCGAGGAGTTTCTTAAGGTTTTTACGTATTGGTTCTTTGACACTTCTTTTAGGGCACACTGTTATAACATCGATATGACTATTGTCACTTAAATTTCCTCTAAAACTTGATGGTTTATCCTGAAGTACACTCGTGGTATCATCTTATTTTATTTATTGCTGTTCTGTAGATTCCGCTCTAAGTTGATACTAATCTTCATAATCGTCTTGTGAATGATTAACATTCACGTTTTCAGCCGAGGAATCGTCGAAAGCTGGTTTTCAGGGTTTGAGCTGGCTCTTTGTCAGAAGTAAGTTCTCTGACTCTTCCTTCATTATGTCTAGGTGTGTATTCAAAGAGGAGTTCAAAGGCACTTTTGCCAGTCGATTTGCTGAGCAACTCGTTAAGATCACGACCGATTCGTTTTAGTTGTTTCGTCCAATTTTTTCTCCTCTCTGATACATCCTGGATTGGATTACTGGAAGCAACTATTAAATCAAATATTAAGTATCAGAATTTTCGCACAAACTGAATATATATCGCCTATAAAGTCCTAATCATATTTTTCTAAACATATTTATCTTGATACTTTAAAGGTTTATCATAATTCTGAAATTTGCCTTGAAATTATTTATTGAATTATTTGACAAATCTTGTCTTGACATAAATGATAATAAATGTGTAACCCATTATTATATCATATACAATTATATACTTGCCGTTGTACATATTTGATGTGTGACTCGCATTCTGAGAATCTAAAATGCCCTCAGAATGGCAGGAATAATGTACTTCTAAACATTTTCTATGATCTTCGTCAAAAGAAAAATACAACGGTTTGCTATTAATAGAAACAAAAAATCATGATTTGAATATTTCGAAGGTGCAATGTAAATTTCTCATTGAAAATATTGAAATCTGCAAACTTTTAAAGACACTTCAAAATCATCGACCCTTACTCGCAAAGGTTTGTTATTCTCAGATTTCGAGATAATGCACTCAGAGAGATTCAATGTACAAATTAATTAGAATTTAAATAATTCTATTCAGCAGACTTCGAACTTAGTAACAAGCACTGTTTTGCAAGACAAATTTGCAACAAATAAGCAAATTATCTACATTCCCGGTATTCACTTCTTATGAACTCTTGTCCACATGCAATGAGATATCGAATTTGAAGTTTTGAGAAGTAAATAGAAGATACTCAATAATGTTATTTGTCCAACGTGTTTGTATTCACAAGACAAAAATGACTTTTCATACATTTTTATTTTGTGATTTAAATATTTATGACAAGATGAACCGTCTTTAGTACCTAACTTTTATTGCCTTTTATTTATTGTTACAGCACAACAAATACATATGTGAAACGACAAGTCTGTAATTTCATATCATATAATAATGAGTTATACAATTAATATAATTTACGTTAAGATAAGATTTGTAAATAATTTAAGGAAAATTTTAAAATTATCATTAACTCTTGAAGTACTAAAATAAATTGGTTTAGTAAATAATTAACAGGTGTTTATTATTCCTAGAACAAATTGATTATTTATTTCAATCACAGTGATGTTATTGTATTCGCTAATCATTCAAATTGGTCAATGAAAAAATAGCAAATCACAAATTGAATTTTGTATTCGAATTTAAGGTTGACGCCAAGACATGTGGCAGCAGCTTGCAGATTTGGCTGTTACCGACAGTGCATTTCTGCAGTAAGATTGAGCTATTGAGCACCAGATGTCATCTCAGATAGTAGGTTTTCTTCCAACTCACGACATTCCTATTGTTTCCCACTCTCATTTTTTACAAATATTATTTTTTTCAAAAATCGAGAGAATTACCCAATGTCCTGCCACCGTGAAACCCTCTTCGAAATCTAGAAAAATGTCAATGTGCCTTTTTATAACCTTAATCCCGACTTATTGAATAGTAGTGGCAAAATTCGAGTGATCCGCAGATTTTGCCATTTTTTGGACACTGTTCCAACAACCACAATAGAATTTAAAAGAAATTTTTGAGTTTTCTTAAAAACGAAATGCTTCGTATGATAATTCAAGTTTTGACGTATTCAGTCTTTTGTAAAGTGCGCAGAATGTTTAGTTGTAACGAAGTTGTTATCGAAGTATTATACTCCAAAAAAGTGAGTATTTAAGGCTTTTGGTAGTGGCAAAGTGATTGATTTCAATATTTATTGAGACTTTTTTATTTGTATGCTATTTTAGGTAAGGTGTTTTGAACACTGAAAAACGAGACTGAACAATTCTAGTAGGGAGACATGCATGCTTAGGTCAAGTCATTAACAAAGACAGCACTTTCAATGAACAACAATGACGCCGGAAAGCGCGGTTTTTATTGATAACAAATTAAAAACTTTACAAATAAAATAGACAGAACTTGTTGCTTGGCGAACGCGGACTGACGAAACGAGAGAAGAAAAGTCGAAGAAATATAAATGTAAAAGGAATACGATGAAAGAAAATTAAGAACACAAATTGAAAATTCATAAAACAGTGAACTAATGTCCAATTCACAACATTCCGCCCGTTTTTCATCTCAGACGAAATAGACTCACGATGACTACACTTAAGATGAACGTGGAAGAAGACACAATTCAATGATTGCTCGATCAAGTGCGCTAGCTTTTTTCTTAAGTGTGACAACCCGAACAAGGCCATCCTTGCTAGGGTGAAGCTGTAAAACCCGACCCGTAGGCCATTGAGTAGGTGGAAGGTTCTCATGTCGAATGAGAACTAAATCTCCAATCTGTATGGATGGCGATGAAGTAGTCCACTTGGATCGAGGTTGAAGTTCTTTTAAATACTCAGCTGACCAGCGCTTTCAAAAATGATCACGTATTTGCTGGATCAGCTGCCAGCGAGTCAATCGATTTGGAAGAACGTCCGCAAGCGATGGTTCTGGAACTGCATTCAGCGGACCTCCAATCAGAAAATGTTCTGGAGTAAGAGTAGAAATGTCCGTTGGATCATGTGACTGAGCTCTGAGAGGCCTAGAATCAAGGCAAGCCTCAATTTATGTTAAAAGAGTCGTCATTTCTTCAAACGTCAATTTAGTTTCTCCAATGATTCGATGGAGATGGAATTTCGTCGATTTAACTGCAGCTTCCCACAAACCTCTGAAGTGAGGTGCTGCAGAAGGATTTTATCTCCACTGGGTACCATGCGAAGTAAGATATGTAGCGACGGAAGCGAACTCTACTGATGCTTCAGAAAACATTGCCTTTAATTGACGATCTGCCCCCACAAAATTCGTACCCTCGTCACTAGACAACGTTCGACAAAGACCACGACGAGAGGTGAAGCGAATATAAGCTGCTATGAAGGCTTCTGGAGTATAATCGGAAACCAACTCGAGGTGAACTGAGCGGGAGGCACAACAGACGAAAATGCAAATCCAGGCTTTGTGGGAATGATGACCTCGTCCTTTGGAGGTGCGATGAATCAATGCTCGTACCAAACTGCGACCTCGAAGAATCCAATAAGATTGTCGTAACATTCTGAGGGTAAGTTGGACACCCCCATTTAGACAGCGAAGATGACAATCACGGATGATGAGAGTTGTAAGAATAGACTCCGGAGGTAGACTCAACGGATGCTTCTCATCATAAGTCGGAAGAGAATGCTTTAAGCGACCTCCTACACGAAGAAGTTACCATAAAAAAATGGAGTGAACTTTATCAGAGTGCTACTCTTAGAAATCTGCATTTTATTTTTTAGAGCGATAATTTCATTAGAGAAATAGCGATTTTGTTCTTGCTGTATCTAAAAAAAGAGCCGTTCGAAGATGTGATGCAATTAATTTCGGAGAGACGATGATAGAACGACGTTTCAAGGCGTCTCCGAATCGAAGACATCAAGCAGTGACTCGTCGCAATTTGTCCAAAGATGAATAGCGACTCTGAAGCTCACAAGGTTCATTAACACAAACTGCGACGTTTAGCATAACTCGACGTTCTTCCTTGGTCACTGTGTTCTCTGGAGGACCGAGTAGAGATGATGGCCACTCTTCTTGTTTTTTAAGCCACGGTGGACCATTCCACCAGAGTGAAAATTGTGAAAATTCGGAAGTTGATAAACCGCGAGAAGCATAGTCAGCTGGATTGTCTGCACCCGGAACATGATGCCAAATTGCTGAAGGAGCGGTCGTTTGGATTTCCGAGACCCGATGCGCGACGTATGTCATCCATCTTGTTGGTACAGCTGAAATCCAATGAGTTATGTGTCCAATAAAACAATTTCCGTTAGGCGAAATTGTCTTTAAATAAACGACAGCACCATATGCCTTTCCAGATGCGTCAGCGAAGCCATGAAGTTCGAAAGAGCATATCGACGAACAAAATCCTATCCACTGACGTATCCTGACTGCGGAGAGACGAGGAAGATCTTCATAATATTTTATCCAACGATGACGAATTCCCTCAGGTATAGGATCATCTCAGGATAAATTGAGTTTCCAGAGTTCCTGAATAAAGATCTTTGCGACGATGATAACAGGTGCCAACCATCCTAGAGGATCAAATAATTGGACTGACTGGCTGACGACAAGGCGCTTAGTGATGACACTTTTAATAGACCTAAGATCAACCTGGAAAATAAAACATTCAGTACTGGGTTGCCAAGTTGACCCAAGCATCGAAACGGATGTTTCTGAATGCCAAGATATATCTAGGGACAACGCACGCAGATCTTCCGGAATGCGCTGCATTAGCTCATGACTGTATGAATTCCACTTTTTGGGCTGTGAGCTGCCCGCCGTGAAAAGACCACGTAGTTGTTTGTGTAATTTAATAGCATCTTTAAAATTATTCGCTCCTGATAAGACATCATCGACATGGATGCCATTCTTTATCACTTCTGCAGCCAAAGGAAATTGATCCCCTTCATCAAGACCAAGCTGCTGAACGACGCGAAGAGCCGGAAATGGAGCACAAGTCAGACCATATGTGACAGTGCTGATTCGAAATACTTGACCTGGCTTATTTTAACTTTCACGCCACAGAATAAGTTGGAGATTCCAATCATCTTCGTGAACGATGATCTGTCGATACATTTTTTCGACATCTGCAGAAAAGACGATGAAATGAAGACGCCACTGCAGCAAGACATCTGAAATATTCAATTGCAGTTTTGGCCTTGCATGAAGACACTCGTTCAATGAAGTTCCTTGACTTGATCGCCGAGAACCATTAAAAGCCACTCGTAGTTTCGTGGTTGAACTAGCTTCACGCCAAACTCCATGATGTGGAATGAAAATTGACCGTGAGATGCTCCTTGGATCTTCAGGGATGCTGACGGACTTCATATGCTGAAGTTTATTGTATTCTTCCATGAATTTGGAATACGCTTCATGAAGATGAACATCTCGCTTGAACCGCTCTTCAATATGAAGTAACATGCGAGGAGCTGGAGAATAAGAATCTCCTATCGATGTGACGTCACCCTTGAGTGGAAGACGCACGACGTCTCTCCTATGTTTAGTCCTAGAGTGAGTCTTTTCGAAATGTTTTTCACACTCTTCTACCTCAGTTGTTCGGAAAGGCTTAGGACGCACGACTTCTGAATCCTCCCAAAATTTTTGGAGGTCAAAGAAAAGTTAGTCGCTCTTGGAGCAATGGAACATATTAAATGTGGATGAATCCAGCGATGAGTTATTCCCTGCAGGTCCACAGAGAATCCATCCGAAAACGGTATTCTGAGCTACAGGAGAGCCCGGGTGACACTTTCGAAGCCCTTGTTCAATTAATATTGAATGAACATTTACTCCTAAAATTAGATCGATCGGAGCACTTGCACTAAAGTTCGGATCTGCTCATTAAACTCCAGTGAGATGAGGCCATTCCTCAAGACTAATTTGAGGCTCTGGGCGTTTAGAAATCAACTTTGGAAGAACAAGAGCCCGGAGTTGAAGTTTGAAGCTCGACTCAAACCTTGGTGAGACAACGACGTTGACAGATCCACGCGATGTTCCCGACTTACTTTCCCCCACTCACAAGAGAAAAACAGGTCCTTTGGTACGAGGAAGTCGAAGACTTTGAGCAAGAGACTCAGAGATTATGGATACCTCTAAGCCTTGATCGATAAATGCTCGAACATACTTTTTGTGACCAGCTGATGTAGTCACGTTGACCATTGCTGTTGTCAGAAGAACCAGTGGTGATTTATTATGAGGAATCTGCATCACAGAAACCGCATGAGTAGACTGTGCTTGATGAGGCGTTGAAGATGTATTTGGAATTATCGGAGAAGACTGTCCTGAGCTTGAAGATGGATCATGAAGCACCGTATGATGTTTTGCCTGACAAATCTGACACAAATTCTTTGAAGAACAATTCTGAAATGAATGAGATCCTAAACAATTGGTACACAATTTTCTTTGAAAAATGAACTCTTTCTTCTGTGCTAAAGACTGACTTTGAAACTGTGGACACAACATTAGATAACGCAATTCACGACATAAAAAGCATTTCCTTTCCTCAAATGGCTTCATCGTAAATTTCTTTAGATGGTTGTTCCTTTATTGGCAGCTTTGTAATTGCGTTGACGTTGGCTGTTATAGAATTCGGCGACTTTGTGGACCTTCCAAACCTTTTCTTTTGAAATTGAGACTTTGAATATTGCTGAGACGAGGACTGATTAGACTGATTTGGCGTCGAATCTAAAACTTCCAAGGTCTGAATCCTGGTTCATAAGAGAGTTTTCAATTGGTCAAACGTTGGAGGATTCGTGGAATTTCCAAGAGACGTTTCCCAATCGCGGCGGGACTGACGATCTAATTTCTCTACTTTAATATATACTAGTCAAGATGACCATTTGTCGACTGGTTCCTCCAAGGCAGATAAAGCTTCGATGTTATCAACCATTGCATTATAAACTTCCTTCAGAGCACTCGAAGACTCAGCTTTCATTGGCTGAATTGAAAAAAGCTTAGCCAAATGAGAGTTGATAAGAATTCTTTTATTTTCAAAGCGCTCCGAAAGCAGATTCCAGCAACGTTGATACTTGCCTTGAGTTATCGAAATTCAATGAAGTAGTTCAGCTGCTTCACCTGTAAGACTAGATTTTAAGTGATTAAGCTTCTCCACTAACGAGGCTCCAAGATTTGAATGAACCAAAGATGTGAACAAATCCTTGAAATTTGCCAATTTCGTATATTTTCCAGAGAATTTAGGCAATACAATCTTTGCCATTGATCGATAAGATAATCCAGCAATTTGTGGGGCTAAATCATTCATCGACGTAGAAGCAAGATCATTAGAGAGTTTTTCCAGTTCGTCCATAAAGGTTCCCTTCGCGACTAGATATGCTTCTTCGGTGGTTGCATAGAAATTACTAGTGAGATAAATGTTCGTGGCATTCTGGTTGCGAACCTTTACCAACTCCCAATGTTGAGCCTGAAAACTCGTCCAATTTTTCTCCACGGATACAGGTCTTGAGACCAAAGTTCCTTCAGTGATATGTTCTAATTTTTGTGTATTTTCAAAAGGAGTTTGGATCCGAGAGCAAAGCTAAGTTTGCTCCAAAAAGTAACTCGAAATTGACATTGTGAACAACAGAGAATCGACACACGTTAAAATATGAGTCCGCGAATACAATATTTATTATTATTACTCAATAATTTGTTTTTCGACCTAAGATCGATACAAATGAGTTACAATATAAGATACAAATATAAACAAAAAGTAAACATATGCGGACAGATTTAACAGTAGAATAGAATGAAGTGGATTACAAAAATTGAATGAAGGAGAAATTGCTTAAGAGTATCAAAACAATCACGTCTCCAGAATGAATGTTCTAATTTGTAGAATCTGACGGACGTACAATGCAACTTTGCGCAGCTCGCGTGGACAATTACAGTTTAAAAGACTCAGCCAATACTGACTATTGATTGTCGAGGTTGCTGGCTGACCTAAGATTGATATTCTTGAGTCTGTGTAGGCAGGACAAACAGTTAGTAAATGATAACGATCCTCTGTTACAGAGAGTTACATATGGGGCAGAGTCTAGCAGGGTCGTAAGTAAATTTATAATCTCCAAAACGTATATAACCCCTGACAGAACCTATGTAGAAGTCTGAGTTGAGCAATAATAGAAATTATATAAAAAGGTAATCTAAAATGCAGGTATGGTTGAAAGTCCGGATAGAGTTTAAGATGTGGGAAGACTTGAAGACTACTTGAATGGAGGTATCTTTTATAGTCGGAACGCCACAGATAGTCAGAAAAGTTATTTAGATAACCATCCATGTTTTCATCAAGAGACACTGAGTCCAAGTCAAGCCACATTTGCTCCGAATTACTTAGGGTGAACATATTTTTGAGCTGGAGAACCCAGTTATACTTCGGATTGCCATCAGGTTTTAAGGACATTGGCTTCAATTTAAGAAAACATATTTTAGGATACCTATCATCAGGCATAGTCAGCAACCTCGACAACCATCTTAGCGCTGACTTAAATATATCATAAGCTAACTGTAATCTACCTGTCTCCAAGCGGAGGGCAAAATTCGTCGTGTATAATGGCAAGCCTAGTATTTTCTTAGAGAAAGAAGACTGCAATCTCTCGACTGAATCAAAGTACCTCAATCCTCAGACTTCTATTGCGTAAAAAAGAACACTAAGCGTGAGGCTACGAAAAAGGGTAGTCTTAATTTGCTAGGCATTAGATTTAGATGCAAATAAAATTCTTGGAACAGCACTCGTAGCAATATTCGCAGCAGACATTATTTTTATGAACTCTTTATAAAAAAGACCCGAATCTGATGTGTTCACGCCAAGATAGACGAATTCGCTCACTACTTCCAGCTGAGTCTGTGCGTAGAAGAATTTGTATTCACATGGCCGACCTTTGTGGTATACCATAACTTTTGATTTTGCTTCATTGACAAATGTTCAATTTTGACTGTTGCTTATGGTCCAGTAATGTGCAATTATTCATAGCAAATTTTTATTTCAATGACTGATTTATTAATTAGGCTTTTATCTGATGTGAATTTGTATATTTTCTTGATTTTAAAATAAAGGTTATTCTCATATTACGGCACATAGATTAGGCCTTGCATTTTATGAACAATTAGAACTAACATTAATGGATTAGAGAGAGCATTTATGTTTAGCCACATATTACTAATGAGCAATGCGTTGTAAATCTAAGTTTAATTTCAGATGGAATTAATGGTAATTATTTATAACAAATGTTAATTTTTACTCATATTTTACTACTCGGGTATATTCTTTCAATATTTCACGAATGTCAGTCTGTCTCAGGAAAATTGATTATTTTCTTTATCGGCCGGAAGTTAAAAGTTTAGAGCTTACCTTCTGGTTGAAGCGCTAGCTTATTTTTACAACTAATGTTAACTTTCCACAAATGTTGATTAAGTGGGGATGCGCTTTCAACATTTGGGGCTTCTTAGTCTTTACAAAAAATCTCATTCGATATTTTTTTAATACTTTCAGGCGATGGGGTAATTAGTAAGTAATTTTTAGTTGGAACTGCTGCCTGTTACTTATGGTAAATGTTATCTTATATCAGAGATTAGTGCTAAACATATAATTCGATGTTGTTTGGTGTCGACCAGTGTAGGAAAAATGCGAGAGGTGGAAAGAATTTTTGATCATCTGGTCTAATAAAAGCTCTTTTATTGACCTAAATTCAAATGTTCATAAAATGAACATAAACGTTTCACTTGATTCGATTAACAAGCATCATTAGTTATATATCATACTTCGGACAGATCTTTCGAAACTGATGTTGCTTGTTGATCGCACCAAGCGAAGCGTCTATATTTATTTTATTAAAATTGGAATTAAGCCCAATGAAAGAGCCTTTATTAGACCAGACGTTCAAGAATTCTTTCCACCTCTCGCATTAGTGCTAAACATTTGTTGTGAATATCAAGCAGCCCAACAAAAAAATGACTTTCAATAACACCTTCACTTGCAGGTAACTAAGACGATACCTAATTCAAAATTTCAACCGAACAGGTAGTCTAAATATTTAAAATAACATTGTAGATCCATACAACATTGTCAAAATTGAACATCTGTCATTTATAGCTTCTACGCGTGTAAAAAATATCTAATTTCAGTTTTGAACCCAAAAAAGTTGCGAGAAATATTCTAAGTTTATTACTAAACTATAAACAATTGTCAAAAGTTAACATTTGTTGTAAACAATAGGTAGTAGCTCAACCTGAAAGCCAGCTGCCTGCTTCCCAGCGAACAAGAGCGAAAGCGGACGCTCAAAGGTACAGCGTCCTGGACGCCGCGCCGCGCATATGGATTTAGTGGTACGCAGAAGTTCTCTTCGGTCTACTAACTTCCAGATCATATAAGTGGCTTTCTCAGGTGTCAGAATGAACATCTCCACGAGTTATATGGTGCTTCATAACCCTTCAAGAACTTTCAATATTTTGGGTGAGTGTCTGTAGTTATAAATTGGTTGATATCACCGCAGAGGGTGAAGTATTCATTCAAAAATTATACGGATTCAAATGACAAGGATCTGACTCTTAGTCTGACTGTGACGTTTTAGTTCTTAAATTCACTGGTTCTATATAAAGAAAGCTTTAAAACGTCATGCTGCTAATGAAAACGTAAACCAACTTCTGCTTCCATAAAAAAGCAACTCCCCATTAGCGTTAATATTCACGTTTACCGCTATTTTCGCCAATAAAACGTAACCTCTTTTTCAATTTTTCAGGAGAATCAAAAAAACTTCATGTATAAGATAACATTATCCTTTTTGATTTCGGACACAGATAACATGAGCGAAAAATGATTTAAAGATCTGTTATATGATTGTTATTATGTTGGGCCACCTTCTAACCACCTGTACTGATGACCTGGTAGTTCGCTACTAAGCACGGTCGTTAAACGCGGCAAGTGAGCAGTAGATTCGTTGGTGTCATTCATTGTCTCGGAACTCTATATTCTTCTTGCACATTCGTCATAATTCGCGTGTATACAAACTGAATGGCCCGTCTATAGGGATCCGGCAATCACACTGGAGACCCCTATAGGGATCCAACATTAATCCTGGAGAGCCCGTTTATAGGGTTCCAGCATTCATCCTGGATAGCCCGTTTATAGGGATCCAACATTCGTACTGAGTGAGCTCGTTTACGGGGATACAAACATTCATCCTGGAAGCCCTATAGTGATCCAAAGTTCATACTGGAGAGCCCATTTATAGCGATCCATCTTTCTTACAAACGACAGTTCACTATATGTGACGTGCGCCGAAGAAAGGGGGCTTACTCTGAAAAGTAAGAGAATTCAGGGGTGCGGTCGGAGTCGACCAGATAGACGCGACTTAGAAGAGAGGGATGACTCACGAAATCTTCCCTCTCCACTTACCACTTCATTCTCACGAGGAAAGAGATAGGTCGTAGACGCAGCTCACGGACGGGTATAGATGAGACGCGGAGATGTAGTGGTGAGTGGTGGGAGGTGTTTCACGGGATCTCGAGCTCTCGAGCGAAAGCCTGATTTCTCGGGTACCTAACAACTTAATTATTAGCAATAATAATGTTCGAAATTTTTTTCGATGGTTTCATTAGAAAGAGCAACTTAGAAACTATCGGAAGGTGTAAAGACCTCGATTTGGATGTTTTTTTTAGAGTAAACCCCCTTTCTTCGGCGCACGTCACATATTTGTAGTAAGACTCTAATCTCTCTAGTAAACTAGTGTTCAGAGCAATTTGTTGGTCAATGATCCCAGTAACATCATTATGTCTACGCGTGTGTTCTTGCGAGGCAAGCATCGTACAGCCAACTATGATGTGCTCGATGTTTACATTGGAATCTCCTCGGAGGCTGCATCTGTCAATAACTGTCGCTATACTGAGGATGCGTTTTTGGCAATTCCTCGTCTTGATTACCCTGTACTGGATGGAAATGACAAATCCTTCCGTCTCCAAAAAGAGTTGTCCCCGCCTTAACCAAAGGTATGAAGCATCACTATCTACGCAAGAAAGATCTTATGTTTGGAGATGCTGCTTGTGCAGCTAGCTGCTCAGAATTGAGATGTCGGATGTTCTGGAAATCAACTGCAAGTTCTAAGAGGGCATACAGACCAATTCTACAGATGTAGTCGTAGAGTGCGATATCAGTCCTGTTTTGGAACTATCTGCGCAATTAGGTAACCTGATAGTCACGCAATTGACGAACCTCCAATATCCCTCTACCCCCAAGCTTGCTTGGCAAAACTATTCTCAAGCGCCTTTTTAATTGTAGAGTGGAGCGGACCCATCGCCTGCAATATGTCAAGGCACCTGTACGATTCTTCATCAGTCACTGCCTGAATCACGGCGCGGTCTTCCAGTATCAGTGCAGCATTTATCCCTCCACGCGACAAATGCAGTGAGTTAAGACTCAGCCTCCCCCACCTCAATTTCAAACCCATTGGACAGGCTTTTGAGTATCCAACCTAGTGGGTTCAATGCTGAAAAAACTATAGTGCGCTGAATGAATCAACTTGGAACATTCCTCGTTGAATGAGCAAGGACAGGGTATCCCTTATCACCCCACGACTGAAACATTTAACTCCTGTGTACCACATGTGCATATCGTAATCCAGAAATTGAATGAGGCGCGCACAGATCTTATATTACTTAATGACCTCAAGTGAATAATGGTGAGATACTGAGGAAAACGCTTGTTGGTAGTCAATGCAGGCCATTGCAAAAGTGCGTTGGTGGTGTTTCGCATGCAACACAACCACATTGTCAATCTTGACTTGGTCCTTACAACCACGGGAGCCTTGACAGCAACCTTTTTGTTCTTTAGAGAGGAAGTGGTTTTCCTCACAATATTTATAGACGAAGTCAGAAATAATGGCTGTAAGATACTTATAGAGGGTCGAGAGTTAGGTGATTGATTAGTAATCACTAGGACCACCAGCATCTACCATTTCGGTATCATACGTTACGCAGTTCTTCATGAAAAAGGACAAGTGATCTAGGTTCTTCAAGATGTTTTTTTTTCTTTCCAGTTCTCAGCCCTCTTCAGGATGCGAATTACATCAGAGGATGAGATGAATAGAAAATTTATCCCAGGCAACCGTCTAACTCTGTCCTTTTATAGACGGAGCCAGGTTGTGTCCAGTCGACTTGAGCTATAAGTACCCGAGCTGTTCTACCAATATCTGGCCATCCCTAGGTGGTTTGCAAGAATTTTGAGTCTTGTTTCTGCTATATGCAAGTCCGCGATAGAAAAGTTTTGCGTCTGCCAAAAAAATCCCATTATCATTTCTTCTCGCGATCGCTCTTTTGAATCGCCACAGTCACGCTGGCAAGACCATCGCCTCCGTTTAAGATAATCAATCACTTCGTCCAGGTTCGTAGATGTTCTTAAACTGATGACATGAGGCAAAGGATTTCCTCCACATGAAGAGTCAGACTCTGAGATCGATTGCCCTTTAGAAATTGGTACAATTGTCCCAGTTCGACATCTTTCTTGGGGCGTAGTTGTTTGTATCCTGGACTCTGAGTTTTATGCTCAGCATCCTGGCACACGCGACCGCAGCGCAATACGCAAGAGTCTGCACCTGCAGCAAGTTCATATCCTGCTGAAATAACAGAGGTAGTATCTCAGTATTCAAGCTGCCAGCTAAACGCAGAAGGTCTTTGTTGACTCTGAATTTCGGCGGACCATTTCTCACAGATGGTTCTTGATCTGCGAACTCTAGCGTGGCATCAGTGAAGCACACCATGAGACGCAGGCTTTCCTCATTCAGTTCTTTAATAGGTAAAACAGAAGCAGGGTTAGGTTCCGGCGGTTGCATGCCTAACGACTATCGACCGTTAGACAGTCGCCCCACTAGATCACCCAGATCCGGCTTCCGCTCGAGCATAGCGTCTCTGTTCACGGGCATATGAGCCTCCTCTTTTACCGTTACTGCCACCTGTTCTTCGATGTTACTTATTTCAACCTCGTATATAAGTTGGCCTCGCCTAATTGATCTTAACTCATCAGCCAGATGTTGTTAAATCACTCTATGGGCCAGCTCGGGATGACGACTCACGAAGAGACGATGTTGTTCTCCCCTCAAGAGTTCTTCCAGCGCCTTTGCCCAAAAGTCACATCTAATCACGTCTCCATTCATTTCCGGCGTCCACTTGATCCTCTTCATGCCCTGTGCACCCTAATGAAAGTCAAACTTTGACAACGAGGATTGTCTCTAATCCTCATGCTGGTCAAGTGCTTCCTCAGTCGGCAGTGTCCAGTAAGCATCCCTACTGCGATATTAGTGTGCCTTTCTTCCATGTGCAAGAGTTCATTAGTCCTCTTAATACACGCACCAGATATGAAATTCTTAGAACGCACCGTTTTTTTGGTTCCCTTACAATATCTTGCATGCTCTTTGGACAGCTAGTTTCCAAGGGCTCCTTTTGCTGATGTGTGCGAGATACCGCAGTAGGGTTCCGGGCTATTTGGAAGCTGTGAAGCTTCCATCTTAGCTAGTGCATCTGCTTTTTCATCACCTTCAATACCTTGATGGCTGGGAACCCATATCAGATAGACCTTGTTTTAACGAGCAACCTTGAGAATATTTTGAGGGCAACTCCAGACCAGTCCAGAAGTAAACCCTTCAGGTATAAAAGCCTTAAGTGCTGCGTGGCTGTCAGAACATATGTAAATGTGCTGGCCTTCATAAGTCCAGTTACAAATTTTCTCCAGGCAAGCTGTAATAGCTATTATTTTGGCCTGGAAAACTGTAGGATGTGTGCCCAGTGCTGTTGTTATCTCAACCCTGGGCTCCTTTCCAAAGACTCCTTCATCATGGCATTCCTTAATCATTCCTTCATCATGCCATTCTTCCCTTTTAGGGAAGTTGATCTTTATGGTTTTATCAAGGACAATTTTCTCAACATAACATCAGTCTGCATATCGAGAATATCATCCTCGCATAGCATGCGCTTTTTGATATCATATAGATCTTTTACCTCAAAATCACTAAGGTTACCCCCTACGGATAGGTGCAACTGCTGGAGGTCCAGAATGAGCTCATGAGCTTCTGTTGGTGTTGTTTTCATAGTACCAGTGATCGCCAAGCAGAAAATCCTTCGAAGGCTCTTCAGTTGTTCAATAGTATTGATTAGTTCACTCCTTGACAACCAGATCGTTGATGCCTACACTATCATGGGTCTGATTATCATTTTATATAACCAGTAAGTGATCCTAGGTTTTAAGCCCCAGGTTCTCCCTATTGCGCATCTATAGATTCAAAAAGCCATCTTAGCCTTTTTAATCATTGCATCAACATGGAGGTTCCAAATTAATTTGAGATCAGATATTACTCCTGAACACTTCGCGGATTTTGATAATTATGCGTTCCTACCGTAGAATTCAAGATTTCTAAGCTCAGGAAGCTTATTTCTTCTAGCAACATGCATGAGTTCCGCCTTGTCCGAGTTAACGGTTAAACAATGGTTCCTGCACCATTGCTCTACTATGTTGGGCGCTGACTGCTTCAGAAACCCGAAGGTGTCCTCATGCTTTCCTTTTAACAGGATCGCCAGGGCATCTAAGTCCGTGTGTTTTAGCAGAACCGTATATTGATTTAATTGGGGTGCTACTAGATGCCACCTCTATGTCTAAAAACGCTGCAATTGTTACTTCTCCTTTTTGAATTGTATTGTTAATGCAAAAGGTAATCACATAGAGAGCGTGTACGGTAGATCTGCCTTTTTAAGAGGCAAAGTGGTTCCTATGGAGAAGTTTTTCCATTAGGAGTTCCTCTTTGAAGTGAAGGTCCGCTAATTTTTCCAGTGTTTTCAGCATAAACGAGGTCAAGCTGATAAGTATAAAGGAATTTGCCTCAAAATAGGTATCCTTACCCAGCTTCGGAATGAAGATTGCCTCAACCTTTCCTTATGTTGTCGAGTTGTATCCCATTGCTAGGCATGCCCAAAAAATGCTCCACAATGGATCCACTGAAGCCTGAAATCCTTCTTGAATTAGAGCAGGGAATATTTCATCACTTCCTGCAGTTTCAAATAGTTTGAATCGTTCAACTTCCCATCTGATTTTTGAATGAGTAACAGTAGAACTAGCTACTTTCCAATCTTTTATTCAAGCTCTAAAAGTTAGTCCTTGTGAAGTGGCCTTGTAAAGGGCCGCCCCCTCATTCGTTTAATCCAACTATGAGCCCGGGAAATGTACCCTCATTAGGTGCTGAAGGATTTTATTAGTCATCTCAGCCATTTTATCTGAAGGCAATATTAATGCGCTCAATTGACTTGATGAGTTACCCTTCGATGTTCTCTGAAGTCTAACAGTGTCAGATATATTCTCGATTTCCTGACAATGTCTGCTCCATGGGTCCCTCACGGCTTTTTTTATCTCATTATTATATTTTTTCAAGGTTGCCCTGTTCAAGTCCCTATTCCCATTCTTTTAGCCGTGTTAAAAAGGCATCGAGTAACCTTTTTCAGATGCTCCAGTCAATGATTCCATCAAACATCTGTCTGTGTTCTTAATACGAAGAGGACAATTGTCCTTCATACCTTTTTCTATGATGTCAGCAGCAAATTCTATTTGTTCGATAGACTTGATTCAGCCCAGTAAAGCACCCAGAAAACTGTTGAGATCCCTCCTACAAGTATCTCAGTCAGTTGCTCTATGATTCCTATACATTTAAACATCAGGTCTATCAGCTTTCAAGAAGAAGCATACCTGTTCTATGATCTGATAGGGACGTATCCGACGATACATGTCATCTATATGTCACAAAGGTAGGTGTATCACCCCGATTCAATAAAGTTAAATTAGTAGTTAAGAGGTAATCTCATGAAGACTCACCCAAGTGGTTGGTGTCCTTACTACCTCAAGTCGAATCATATGCCTTAGGATCGCATCCGATGAGCAGAGTTCCACCAGATTTCGCCATTCCTCAAATCGTGGGACCTGGCAGTTAAATGGTAGGTACGCTGAACAAATTACTATAGGTTGGTGCCTGATCTTTGAATGGTACTCAATCTTTATTTTCATCAAGTCTCTAGGAAAAAAACTTGGTAATACAATAAATTATATATCGTCTCTGACATAAAGAGCTGCCCTAGGTCTTTCCACAAAACTAACATAAATAATTCATCAGCTCTCGTTACTTAATCCTCTAACTTTCGCCTTGTAAGCCCAGGGTTATTGTATCATGGCAAAATCCGTTTTTTCCGATGGTAAACGTCTGCTTAAGATAGCAGACGCTCCTTTAGCGTGATGTAGCTTTACCTGAATAAAATCCAGACTGAGAGGGGGACATCCAGTGTCGATTTCAATCTCCAGTTAGGTCCTCCACCTTTTCCGAAGAAAACCCGGTGTTCTCTCTACGGGTCTTTGGTTTTTGAGAGGATCTTCATATTAATTCTCTAACCCATAGTAAGGCCTGAATTCGATCTTCTTGAGACTCTCGACCACTTATGAATCTGCAGTTTATTACAAGTTGGGTAGCTTGACTGTTCACCTTGACATCGATATCCTTTTATCCTCCCGTTTTATTGATTGGGTTTTGTAATGCTGTCCTTTTAATGTCTGCTGTTGGTTCCACGGATAAACTAGGAAACCAAGCCAGTAACTTTACTGGCCTTGGGAAGTCTTTGCTATCGATCACTTTGAGCTCAGCTCCCAGCCAAGGTTGTAATCCGCTAACAGCTTCAATGAACCATGTTCGGGAGACTTCGGCCGAACAAATGACGATAAGGGTATAATTTTTTGAGCGGCAATCTCAAATCTTGGGATGACTTCTCCAGGTTGCACCTTATCGATTTTCTTGTCTAATGCCGCTTTAATAGCCTTGATCTAGTCATCATCGAGTTAGGTTATTGAGAACCCCTAGGCGACTATGGCCACTTTCTGGTGATTTCATAGAGCCTGGATGTAAGAGACTGTTAGACCTTTAAGCCACATCTTCTCCTGTTCCTTAGTTTCATTCAGTGAGCTACTATCAGAATGGCCCCTCTTTGGAGTCCTTGTCTGGCTAGTTGTTGCGTTCGATTGATTCAACAATTTGAGTCTCAACCTCTTCCTAAAAGCTGCCGACAATCTAGTTCGCGTCGTGATTTTCCCAAATTTGTTTGACCCACCGGTATTAATATCACCATGGTTCGCTCCCAGGGTTCGCCAGTATCGCTCCCAGATTGTTCGCCACTTATAGATTCCGAAATTTTTCCTGAAGCTTCTTCGGTAATTGCCCCTGTAGAGCCCCGTGTGCAAGAGATCGCCCGATATCCCCGAAAGGCCATTAGGATACCTTCGCACCCCTAGGTGCCAAACTCAATTGATATCCGTTTGTAGGCCACCACACCAACGCAACGGAGGGCTGTTTCCCAATCGTTATGCGGATCGCAGGCCACTCCCGTCCCGTTTCCAAACTGGATGTCGATCCAGGAGGGACCTTGATTTAGGGATGCAGCAAGCTCGTGTTATCTAGGCTCATTCACCCTTCTAACATAGTACAATCCTACATACCAGGAGAGCCCGTTTACAGGGATCCTTTCATAAATATCCATACACATGCAGGCCGAGGTTTGCTTGACCCCCTTGTCCCACACGCTGATGCCTCCCCACCAACTTCAAGGTATTACAGCCCCTATGGGAGGCTGTTATATAGCAAATATAACTGGATGTGAAAGTGCTAAATCAAATAATTGTAAATGACCAAGCTATTAAATCGCTAAACACTACACTTGCAACCATTTCAGCTTCTACGGATCATAAAAGAATAATTGTAATTGATCAAGATAACCTCCGAAACCACGAGAATAACCTGAAAGTGTCACATGTAGGTTAGATGCCATGCATGTCGGACTTAGCTGTTTTTTTCTAGGGTTATTTTCAATCTCATTTTACTAAAATATCTTCCTCAGTTGTGTTAATACAATAATAATAAACATTACTCAATTGAAGAAAATGGGTTCAGTACATAAATAGTTTAAGTTTGGATTCTCAAGGTTGGGTTTTGGAGTTGGAAATGTCAAAATCTGTGATTGTGCGAAGTATTCTTCATCAGGCACATCGCAAAATAATCATTTTTGAAACTCAATTTTATGTAAATTAATACAGCTAGAGAGTCTGAAATTTTCACAGAAAACATATTTCTCATTTCTTGATAATATTTTTTTTTCATTGCATTAGGGCTGTTGGAACGGTGTCGAAAAAAATGGCGAGATTTGTGGAGCACTCAAACTTGATCACTAAGAATCGATAAATCGAGATTAAGGTTTCAACACGCACTTTAAAAATTGTCTAGACCCCGGAAGTGGTATCGCTGTGGCAGGACATTGAGCGAGTTTCTGGTTTTTTGAAAAAAATACGGTAACTGCTAAAAAACCTAGGTGTAAATAACTCGGGCAAAATTCGCCTGAATTTCACGCCAAACTTGTGTGGAATCCGCGTGAATTTGCGGGAAAATTCGCTATGAATTCGCGCAGCGCTCTGAAACCAAATTTTCCCCCGAAATTCGGTATGGTCCATAATTATATATAATTATATAAAAGTCGCCTGGAATTCCACCTAAAAATTCGCCCAGAATTCCAACAGTATTTCGGGCGACAATTTGGTTCCAAAACGCCACACGAATTCACAGCGAAGTTCCGCACAAATTCATGCTGATGCAATGCGAATTTCGCCGGAATTATTTTCACCTGGGTAGTGAAGTGGAAAAGTTTAGGAACGACGTGAAGTGTGATGGAAGGTGACTGAGGCGGGATGACAGTTGATAGCTTGATCGTACTGCGATAATGCACTGTCGGTAAGAGTCCCATCTGCATGCTGCTGCCACCTTTCTTAAATGCAATTTTTAATTTAAATAAAATATGCAATTGAGGATTTTCTTTTTTGGAGTGATAACTTCTTATAGCACGGTGTGAACTCGCGAAAATAACAGGATTTGGAGAGAAATACGGGTAACACTTCACGGGTAACGCTTCCTCTCCTCTATCTCTTCTCCCACTGACTGACTCTTTCAATCCCTCTCCCTCTGTATCTCTCCTTCGCTTCTTTGACTTCTCTCCCACTCGCCTCTCTCTTTCTCTCTCGTTCTCTCCCTCTCTCTTCTCTTTCATACAATATGATGCAATATCATGCGATGTGATACCATATCATATGCAATATGATGCAAAAAGATAAATATGATACAAAATGGCACAATATAACACAGTAATGTACAATATGATACACTATCACACTATACTATGCACTATGCTACAATGTGATGTAATATGCTACATATAATACAGTATGACACAGTATGGTATGATATACAGCATGCTGTACCAAGTTACACTATTATACACTATAATAATGCACTATGATACTATATGATACAATATCATACAATATCATACAATATTATATTCCAGGATATAATATGATGCAATACCATACAATTTGATACAATATCATGTACAATGATAGAATAGGATACAGTATCATACAATATGATGCATACATCATACCAAGTTCCCACTTCTGCCCGGCGTCCCGCGACAGCTCACATTCGTTTGTTCATTGACAGGTCCGAATGATTGACAAATTCAGTGGTATCACTGTAATTTAAATGAATAACTAATTTGTTCTTAGCTCCCTATTGAAAATTCTGACGTAGTATACGACGTCGTATACTACGCCGAAAATTGGGATAGTATACGACGTAGTTTACTACGTAGTATACGACGCAGTATATGACGTAGTTTACTACGTCGTATACTATCTCAATTTCCGGAGTAGCATACGTCGTCGTTTACAACGCCGTTTACTACGTCGTTTACTACGTAGTATAGGACAGGTGGCAGCAGCATGCAGATGCGACTCTTACTGACTGTGCATTTTCTCAGTACGATGAAGCTATCACCTGTCACCCCGCGTCAGTCGACTTCCTTCACATTTCACGTCGTTCCTACACTTCTCCACTCTCAATTTTTAGCATTTACTGTATTTTTTCCGAAAACAAGGGACTTACCCAACATCCTGTCACCGCAAAACCCGTTCCGGGGTCTAGAAAATTTTCATTGTGCGTTTTTAAAACCATAATCCCGATTTATAGAGTCTTAGTGATAAAGTTTGAGTGCCCCACCTCCGTTTTTTTGGACACCGTTCCAACAGCGTTAAGTTCAGTTTCTACCTGATAAGAAGGAGTTAATTGGGAGCCATAGACTGGCATTTAAAAAAACGGTCATTTCAATGCCTTCAAATGCATACTATTTGCATTCTTGTCTGAGAAAGAATGAGATCGCATTGACTGGCATTAAATCTATTGAATATTTTGTCAACAGCATTAAATAGCATTGAATTTGTTCCATATGTGTTTCATAAAAGGCATTGCATGGCATATAATTTGGCGGTTCGCAGAGTAGCATTCAATGGTATTCAATGGCATAAACTCAAAGGAATTACAAGCAAATCACTTTAATGCCTTGAATGTACATTAAAAATGATTGAAACGAAACGAGTTTTATACATTAAAGCGAATTCAATGTAATTTCCGACTGAAATTGAACTAGCACGCATTGAAAGGCAAAGAAATTTCTATTTTTTATAAATGCCAGTCTATGCATCCCAATAAATTCCTTCATACTGGGTAAAGTACAACTACCTACACTGACAAAAATTTAGGTTGGGAACTTTTAATGAATATATTGGAAGCTTATTTCCGAAACGTAAAGTAATACTACAATGTATGATGTTTTAGGTTCCAAATGCTGGTATTGGCGTGCTACCTCACATATTTGGAATTTTACAATATCTCACAGAGTTCACGCTACAACACATGTGTTGGAATACTTGTCGGTGATTCCACGAATTACAACGCTTACGATACATTTATTGCAATGAATGTTCTCTATTCCAATATTGTGTTGGTCTGGTTGGTCTGGTTATAGTGAGGACGGTCTCTAAAATCTCGGTGCAATTGTAGAATAGGGGCGTCACCTCTGTTTTGGCTGAAAACAAATTTTTTTCAGCAACAAACTATTAGAATCTTTATTTGAACGATAAATGAAGCGATTTGACGAGGAAGAAGTTTTTAATTATTGTTACTTTTTTTACTAGGATGTCTCAAACATGGGTCTGTTACGATATCGGAATGATCATATTTAACTCACCGTTTAGGTGCTTTCAAACATCAGTACGACCAGAAATACTGTAGTTAATTAAAATTGAATGGTTTTTCCAATAAATCAAAATGTATTTAGATATTTTGTTATGCCGATATAAGCTATTATGTCGACAAAAAGGAGAGTTTCACGCACATCTGCTATCAGTTGAGGTGGGAGGACGCCTTTGGCTATCGATGGCAATCGAGATATGTATGTCACAAAAATAAAAAATAGATATATACTGGTCATGAAACTAATGTTAGTCAACCCCCCACCCCTTTCCAACCTCTCGTGGGGTGGGATGGCATTCCTTCGACTGGTCACAAAAATAATGTTAGTCAAATCCCTACCCCATTCCAAAGTCCCTTCTTCTTCTGTCTCAAGTGACAGCTGATGTGCGTGAAACTCTCATTTTTTGCTGACATAACAGCTTATGTCGACATAAAAAAATACATCTTGATTTATTAAACCATTTAATTTTAATTATTTACAGTGTCTCTGGCCTCACGGATGTTTAAAAGCACCTCAACGGTGAGCTAAATATGATAATTCCGGTATCGTGACAGACTCGTATTTGAGACATCGTAGTAACAGAAGTACCAATAATTTTGAACTTTTTCCTCATCAAATCGCTTCATTGATCGTTTAATTAAAGATTCTAATTGTTTTCTGCAAAAAAAAAATTTCAGCCAAAACAGAGGTGACGCCCCTATTCTGCAATCTAACCAAAATCTCTACAAACAGGGGAAGGCCTGAGGGTCGAAATTCAAATAGAGGTCGCGTGAGCATAATTCGAAAGATTATCAAATTTCCTTCGACACGTATCACGGCTTTTTTGTTAGTGAGGCCCGGGTTTGAAAATATGAATTTTTGAAAATTACGGCTGTTGTCACTCCGCTGCTTCTCAATAAAATTGATCAATAATTTCAAATTACTAATGAATTATTATCAATGAAATAATATTAAATAATTACGAATGAGTATCATTAAATTATTAATTAACAATTATCAATAAATTAATTTTTCTCATTCTTTCCGTCGTTGTTCTTGGTGAAACGTGAGTGTTTTCAACGTGACAGAAACATGGAAAGTGAAGAAAATTCAGCTAGTAAAACAAGAGTATGTCTTTCATATGTTATATAATAATATATAATATCATTTACTAAGATGTGTATTTGATTAATTTTTTCAACAATCTTAATGTCAGATTGAAAGTGAGAACTATTTTGATATGATTTAATTTATGTTTAAAATAGAGGTTTTAGCGATAAAATTCTGAATAATGGAATGCGGATTTTTTAATTATGTAAAAAAAACAATTTCTAATCAAAAGATTCGAACCTAACAGCAGCAGAGTCGCAAGCAGATACGCAACGTCCAGGGCACCGCCACTCGGTGAAAGGCGTGCCGCGTGACTGACACTAGTGAATCAGTGACGGCAAGCGTAATTTTCAAGAATTCATATATTCAAAACCGGGCACCACTCACAAAAAAGCCGTGACACGTGTTGAATGAAATTTGATCATCTGTCGAATTATGCTCACGCGACCTCGATTTTAATTTCTACCCGCGGGTAAGTTTCAAGGTGCCAGGTTTCTAAAGAAAGAAAGCAGATTTATAAAGTTTGTTGGTGCCCGGAAGGAGTATTTTGCTTACAAGATCGCAGGATACTCTATTATGTACAATAAAGTCAAATATGGACGCAAAAATGCGAGATTGAATAGGTGCATGACATGGCGCAGACGTGCGTCGGCATTCCTACTGCAAATACTTATATAGCTCCCCATATAGGATCGCCGAAAGGAATCCATGTAGTATACTATATATGCCCTACATAGAATCCTTTAAGGATATACCTTTCTACTTACCTATATAGGTACCATATATATGAAATTAAATAGGTTCCTACAGAGTCCTGCATAGTTTCCTATGTAGGGAACTATAAACATTCACATAAAGGTTCATATATGGGTTTCGAATAGTTTCCTACGTACCTACGTGACTTTGAAGAACCAGAAGTGGTTTCTATAACAGTTGCAGCTGCGTAGTGACTTTCCGCAACAGTTACAGCTGCGCAGTAGTTTTTTTCCAACTATTTCTTTGAGGTCGCATAGGTTTGCAATCAGGTGTTACATTTAGATTTTTATATAGGAACTTATATATGTTCTGAAATAGGAAGAAGTAACCTATACCTGTACATAGGGTCCTATGTAGGATCCTACGTAGGGTGTATATAGGATTCTATATGGATTCCTATAAGAGATCATGTATAGGCACCCACATAAGTAATCGCAGTAGGGAATGCTATTCATTTGTGAATGAGAATTGATGAAAAAGAAAGCAATAATAAAACAAACCATTTTTCGAAAGAAGAATAACATTTCACTGCCTCCGCGGTAAAGAGTACTCTCCAATTTTGTATTTTTCACCAGTTGCACTTGAACGCCGAACGCAAATTCAGAAAACGCGAAAATTCAACAGTTGTTAAGAGACGCGGGTTTCCACGTCAATTTCGTTCGAATTATTTATATAACTATAAAGAGTAGTTCCGGGCGAGATGCCGCGCCGGATTAAATGCCACACTCTCTACATCTCATATATAGAGCCGCTTTGTATTTGTGTTATTCAATGTCACTTTGTCGTTTGTGACGTAAATACACAGGTAAGTGCCAAATGTTCATTATTATTCACCAAAAAATTATTATTTACGTTAAGGTGCATCCGGTTCAGTCGCGAAGACACGAAAATTCGCAGCGCTTGCCCTAATAGCACCGAACGATCGTTCCACCGGAACGTTCTCGGAACGTGTAAAATGTCCGTCGCCTAAGAACGTTTCGAGAACGTTCCTGGAACGTTCCGCTGGAACGTTCCGAAGGTTCCCACGTGAGGTTCTCCGAACGTGCACTGTCATCTATGTTTTTGGTAGGAAATTTCGGGTTGCGACATCTCTCCCTGACAGTCTATATAGATGCGGTAAGGATACAATTTTGTAGACCAAAACGATGAATTCTCAACCAAATATATAATAGTACGCTATTCTTCGAAAAAGGAATAGCTCAAGGAAATAGATACGAATAACTGATATAAGAATTATTGAATACAAATCATTGATAACATTTTTCATAACCATTTCAATGATAAATCGAGCTATACATGCCTTGTTAACAAAAAACACTTATAATATCAAGCTGGAGTACGAATTTCTGTTGTAAAACAACTTTAAAAAAGTTTTTTTTACGAATTGATCAGGTGTAACGTCTCACCCGCACATGCGGCATTTCTACCGGAATGGATTTTTTTCAAAACATTCGTCGTAAATAAAATAATTCTAATGGCAAAAACTGTCTCGGCATGTTTTAGGGTCATCTAACAATTGATAACAGTTATTTAATTGATTATTGTTCGATTCACTTCCATGTGCCGAGTAAAAATATTTCGACTTGAGTTCGTCTTCTCTCGCCTTGAGTTCGTCTCGAAGACGGCTATGTCTTGCTGGCGGCCAGGGGCAAAACTTAGGAGTCGAAGATGTAAGTCTTGAGTTAATGACTAATGTTTACGACCGGTTTCGTAGATAAGTCGAGGTGAACTTGGCTTCAGACAATTAGTTTTATTATAAGTATCAACACCAGTTGAGGTGGACTTGTCTTCAGACGGGAAGCTTAAGTCTTGAGAATCAAACAGAATTTTTTCTAAAGAAAATTATATTACCAATTTTCGGGAATTTTCGCGGGAATGCTGCGCCTGTTTGATTGGATGGCATCATGCGCAAGCCCTTGAGGGGGCTGATGCGTATCGGTGACAGGGCAAAGCTGAAAGCTGGCTGCCAAGGCTAAAGAACCGTTCAAAGTTGCAGCCACACTGCAAAATGACCACTACGAGGTACGAGATCTCAGGCACATGAGGGGAAAGACCAAAAGACGATCGTGGCAGTGGATAAGCTTCGAAAGTGGGTTACTTTCGACGCAATGGAGCAGTGGTGAGTGAACCAAAGATACATGCAAAAGTGTCAAATAATTGTGATTAAGTAAAAGCAAGCCAAGTCACGAGAATCTGAGCCCTTTCGAAGTCAGGAAAGTGTGGCAGAGAGAATCTCGAGGCGGAGGCTAGATGATCAGGGTCAAGTTTCTAACTCCAGGTGTAAGTCTGCTCAGACGAGCGCGGAACTGGGTTAGAGGCGGAGGCCGGGGCCAAATAAAGGCAGAGTCGGAGTCGAGAACGGATCGGAATTGCTGAAGAATACTTTAGCGACCGCAGGATCTCGGCAAGGCTCGGGAGCTAGAGAAGAGGGAAAAAAATGTGGAAGGCAAACATATCTAAACAACGGAGTTCATATTTTACAGGTTTTATCGAGAAGCGGACGAGGACGTTCGCAGAACCAGGATGGTTCATATTGTCGGGAATTTTCGCGGGAATGCTGCGCCTGTTTGATTGAATGGCATCATGCGCTGGTTGTTGATGGGGCTGAGGCGGATCAGTGAGCCGGGACGGGAGTTTTTTAGCCGACTCTCGACGCGAAGGTTGAGGTTCGTCCCGCGGTACCGGTCCCAGTAAGATTTGCTCGCGCTGCGTCGGGAATCTGTCTCGGGAACTACAGGCATATAAAATTTCCTGTGAAAAGATGGAAACTGTTATTTTCTAGAAGCATCTAGTGAACTGCTGGCGATAGGAAAAAATGAATAACTTTTTTAGATTTGCCATTCCAAGAACATAATTATTTCAGTCAAACAAAATTATAATTACATACAAAATAAATAGCATAAAGATAAATAATACAAACAATTCTGTGAAATTTAAAGCAGATTAGTGATGACCCTGGGAGATCTTGGGAGTTTTTTGTTGTCGGTGTCCTTGACAGTGGCGAAACTACGATAATATGACCCCTAGATATTTTTTCAGTAGGGGTCCCTCCACCCGAAAAATATAACGATATAGCTAAAAATATAAATCCACTGAATCTGCTATAGTACTTTTTGGGGGCCCCTTATGTTACGGGTCCCCAGACAATCTACCTGGCAAGCCTGGCATTAGTTACGCCACTAGTCCTTGAGTTCGGCTTGAAGACGAGAAAATGAAGCCTCGCTCGCGGTCAGGACGAGACTTACAAAAATGTCTTGAGTTTTTTAAAATCTACAGCATCTCCCAAGATTAACTCATTGTATAATTATATAATTAACTTTCATTATCGTATTTTTATTTCGTAAGTTGAAACATATGTCTTGCCAAGTCAAACGAATTCACGCAAAATCGGCATAGAAATCCGAGCGGAATTTGCTCGAAACAACCTGACATCCAGGCGAAAAAAGGTTCTAAAACGCAACGCGCAATCCATGTGGAATCCGCCGAGCGAATTTCGTTCGAATTTCCACAGGAATTTCGAGCGAATTATTTTTACCTAGCACGTTTGGTGTTGGAGCGCGAACTGGTGCAAAATACAAAATTGGAGCACGCACCGTAGCAGGATACTTCTTTCCGCGAGTGAACTGAAGTACCATTATTTTCCTGAAATATGTCAAGTTTTATTATTGCCTCCTCTTTTACCAATTCTCACTCACGGTTCAATAGCAGTGTCGGTGAACTCCTGCGTCATTTTTCTGCACATATTCAATTTTGTATTTTGGCGTACATACTTTACTTTGATCGAAACGCAGCCCTATCAGACTCTCTGTATTTCAACCTCTCGCACGATTTCCTAATTAAACATGCAGCTAAACCGATACATTTCTTTAAAACAATAGTATTCATATAAAATGGCATACAATGTAAGCCTAAAATGTTTACAAAAGTGCAAAAATATATTTATAATACCCCTCCGAGAACACACTATTTTTTCGATCACAGAGAACACTCCGGGTCAATCTGACCCAATACTTTCTATGATCTTGTACCAGTCCGCAATGACTGGATCAATTGTCTTAAAAAATTCTAAGGTATACTTAAGAGCGAATAGAAATAATTTATGCAAAATAAAACTATTGTCGATGTCTTTGACAAGTTAAAAAAATTCACGGAATTGTTTTTCTTTTTTTAAATGGAATTTTACGAAAACAATTTAAAATTTTTCAATTTTTCATATTTGAAACCAAAAATTTATATGGAAACTCTAAAAGTGCGCCAGAAATATGAAAAAATAGTCCTATACTGTACCTTTCAAACAGATAATGTTTTTGAAATTTGAAGTTGGTTCATTTTTCTTATATAAAACGATGAAAAAGGTTTGCTTTCGCCACGTGAATAAAGAAAATACTCGAAGATTTTCTGTAAAGAAGAATCAATATTTATTTTGAAAAATTACAGTCTTATAAGGATAATTATAAGCATTTTCATATTATTTTTCTCCGAAAAAATCGTTGCAAATTTAAGCACGATGATCATCGCACATTGGCTGCAAATAAGATGTACACATCATTTTTCCTTCCTTGTTCTTGTGGTAACCATACAGCCCACATATTGTTCTCTTCTCAAGTTGTTTCCGCTTAAGCTGCTTTTCCTAAATCATATTAACGTTAGGTACACTCCTGGGAAAGGTTGACCTAACACAGATTTCAAACACATCTCAACGACGACTGACCACTATGCAGACTATAGAAAGTGCTTGAAACTATGGTTGAGACCTCGAACTATATATAAAAGACCGCTCACTTCTAACATTTCTTTGAAAATTTCTCGATCCAAAATTTTTGTGGGTCAAATTGACCCAGTGTGTTCTCCGAGGGATACATCATTTGAATGGAATTTGAAAAATTATTATAGAGATAGAGATGTTAATTTTAATTGCATTAATTGTAATGTCCAAATTTTAACCTACGAATAGGTGTCGTTTCTCGGCTGTGGCTACTCCTCACCTGCTCATTATAGTAACACAAAAATCTAATATTAGGCCGACTGATTTTGTTCTTCCTGGAAATGCTGGTCCATGCAGTTTCTCAGCGCACAGCCAATGTCAAGAATGCGTCGCTACCAGTACCGAGCGATAGAAGCGGACAGAAAGGGGAAACAGTGAGCGGGAGCAGCAAAAGCAAGAGAAACATCCAACAGAAGTGGTTCTAAGACTCTGACTGTTTACGTTTTCAACTACTAATTGAGTGCCACGGCGAGCGCGAGGCAGCCCCCGAAACTGGTCTCATATTGGAGTTCTTGTGTATTCTGCTCTTGTGACCGTCCGCACAGAAAGAGACCTGAGGCAGAAAAAATCGATTTTTAGTGTTCTACACCAATCGATAGTTTTTCATTTTACTCTTTCTTCATAAAAATACTCCATATATATATATATAAACAACAGGATCGGTCGACGAATTGAGCCTGTATGGCGAGAGATATACGAACAACGAGGCTCGAAAAAAGGTGTAGCAGGCTGTCGAGAGAACCTGCTGATTGACAGGTGTGTCTGTAAAGACGCTACATTCCATCGGCGCGACCTATCAATGGCCTGGATTGACTACCGGAAAGCTTTCGATTCAACCTCTCATAGACTTATCATCTGTCTGCTGGAAAGCTTGAAGGTACATCCACACATAGTGAGATGCATAGAGAGATTGATGCATCTTTTGAAAACTAGATTTACCATCTCATCTAGGAATCATCGTCTGACGACGAACAAGGTCACTTTCCAGAGGGGCGTCTTTCAAGGGGATAGTATGAGCCCTTTGCTTTTTTGCAACCCACTTCTGCCTCTATCTCTCGCACTACGAAATTCTGCTGGATACCTCTGTGGCGACACTAATCAGCGTGAGCATAAGGTCACTCATGTATTTTATATGGATGACCTGAAGATCTATGCCGCTGGTAAAAGCAAACTTCAAACTGCTATAAATATCGTCAAGAACTACACAGGAGAGATTGGGATGGACTTTGGTTTGGACAAGTGTGCCAAAATTCATTTGAAGAAAGGAAAGATTACTGGCGTTTTCAAGGACCCTGAGCTTGTGGATATAAGTGTTATTAGACATCTTAACACTGGAGAGACCTATACATACCTGGGCGTGCCTCAAAGCCGCATTCAGGACGTAACATCAGTGAAGGAGTCTCTCCGAAGCAGATACAAGCATCTTCTTCGACAGATTTGGTCTTCCAATCTGTCGGCGTTGAACAAGGTATCTGTGCCTAACATGCTTGCCGTCCCGGTTCTACTCTACTCGTTTGGGGTGGTTCAATGGACGAAGAACCAGCTTAAGGCCCTTGATGTCACCACGCGTAAGATCATGCATATGCATAAAAGCTTGCATATCAATTCGTCAGTTCCGCGATTATATATTTCTCGCCGTCAAGGCGGAAGCGGACTTCTGAATCTCCAATGTCTTCATAACCGAATTGTCTTAAGTACAGCTTACATCGTTGCGAATGACAGAGATCCTCTCCTAAAGATGGTCAGAAACACGAGATGATTGGCGAAGGAGCGTTCCTTTACAAAGCCGCGGAGCAAGCTGCCGAGACCCTTGGCCTGAATTTCAACATCAGAAGTGAGGGAAGTACATTACTCCATCTAGATGCCTCACGTCTAAAAGCCGAAGTAAAGAAAGCAGAGGTTGGAAAATTTCACCAAGAGTTACTCGACAAGCATATGCACGGAAACTTTCACAGAAACGTAGAAAAAAAGTCCTTGTCAAAGGAGCAAACTATTGCTTTCCTCAAATCATCAGGGCTGGATGGATGGATGGATGGCTGGATGGCTGGATGGATGGATGGATGGATCGATGGATGGATGGATGGATGGATGGATGGATGGATGGATGGATGGATGGATGGCTGGATGGATGGACGGACGGACGGACAGATAGACAGACAGGCAGGCAGAGAGACAGTCAGACAGATCGATAGATCGTTTTTTTTTTTTTTTTTTTTTTTAAAGGAGTAAACACGGAAAATGCTCATGCACCAGCCACATTCGAACCTTGGGGACCACGAGCCCAGTATATACATCCCACGCGTATATATTTAAAATACACACACGTAAGATGCACACATGTGCGCACAGTCCACAAGGAACGAAGGTGAGTGTGGGACTTACCTAAATGGCACCTGCCCACTAAACCTTAACTCCTTTCCCTGCCAACTCAAGTTCCCGGAACCGCTTTCACATTACTTCAGGAACATGAGTTATAGGCACCCTACGCCGTGCTTCGGCGTCCCAATGTTTTGTCTGCTTGGCATTTCACCTCTTCGCGCGCCTGCATTGCCTAGAGTAGTCCGCTGGTTGTTCAGCTGCCTCCACTACCTCCTTAATGGCATCCACTGTCTGTCGGCCTTCCCTGGAGCCAAGTTGATTTGGAGCTAGACCACCAGTGCGATCTAGCTCTTTTTTGAGCCTATTCAGTATTAACTGCTGTACGTTCTGAGCACATATCTCGGCCTGGTCTGAGCGACTTGTTTTATCACTTCTGCCGGTATCTTGGCTGGACCTGAAGCTTTATGCCATTTTATTTTCTTGCTCGCTAGACTTAGTTCTTCGTCCGTGAAATCAGTAAATGCCGCTGATATCATGCGGTTAAAGATTACTGGGTCGTGGGTGGAGAAGAGGTGGTCTGCCACACATTCCACCGTTTGCATGGTCATAGTGGACTTGGGTGGGTTTCCCAAAAGCCTTTTTCTAATGATTTGGTAACCTTTTCCCCATATTTCCCTGTGGACTTCGTCGCAAACTACTAGCCAGCTGTTTCTTTTCGTTGCTTTGATGGCCCTTCGGAGGTCTTTTCGGCTCTTTTTAAACTCGTTCCACCGAATATTTTTCTGAAAAAAGGTACCTTCTTCTTTTTGGCAACCCTCGTGTATTTCCTTCTGCTTTGGACACGCTTATTACGCAGGTCCGAGATTTCCTGGTTCCACCAGTACATCGGTTGTCCTTTTCTCTTTGGTGTTATCTTTGGCATGCATTCGTTGCATATATTTTCTAACATAGTGGAGAACCCTTTTACTGTTGTCGTACATTCGTCCTCCATTATATCATGTATTGCCTGTAACAGTCGTTCCTTATCTATTTTCCGGACATTCCAGCCTTTATCATGTTGCATCTGTCTAGGCAACTGCATCTCGTTTTCGATCACAAAGGTTATATAATTATCATTACTTAGTGATTCTTTGTCGCGGATTTCCCAGTGAGTAATTCGATTACTGATTCCTGCCGTAGATAGGGTTGTGTCTAATATTGATCCACAGCCTAGCCGTTCAAAAGTAGGTTCCTTCCCTTGTTTTTGACAATAAGGTTGTGCTGCGCTATCCATTCAGTCACTATTCCGCTTTATTTGTTTGTTTTCTTCATTCCCCATTGTGGCGATTTAGCATTTATGTCTCCTACAACAATCGCTTCCTCCCGACCTGTCCTAAGAAGGTCACCGATTTCGTTCAGGGTCTCCGCTAACTCACTGATTTCCTTATTTGGTGAGGCATAGCAACCATATATTGTGACTGCTTGAGTTTGCACTGCTTTTGTTTGATTTACTTAGGACCACAATACCTAGTCCAAGTTCCTTTGCCGTGAAAAGGGCCAGGTCAAGAGCTGGCCCACTTCTATTTGTGTTGACTTGGAGTATTCTTATGTTAGTTTCAATGTGTGCCCGGCGCCTCCGTCTTGTTCCTCTCTTTTTTTGCGTGTCCTCTAGTACTATTTGACTGATGACCTTCTTGCTGACAGAACACACAGAAAGGTTTGTTCTGGCATTTGGCTGCGTTATGTCCTTCCTTTCCACATTTTAGGCAGAGCTTGTTTCTATCCGGTCCCTTGCACACTATCCTTTCATGTCCCTGTTTCCAGCATTTGTTGCATCTCTTTTCCTCTAATTCTTTCCTTGAATCTACAGTTTGTCCAGCCAATTCTTATTTTCCCCTTCTGTATCAGTCGGTTTGCATCGCGTTCCTTGATTACCAGCGTCACACTTCTTCTGTTACCATAGGCTGGTCTGAGCGCTCTTACTTTGAAATCTTCAACTTTTGTTTCTATGAGTTTGGACACTGCTTCTTGAACTTCATCAACAGTTGTCAATTCGTCCATGTCTTTGACGTTTATGATCTTTCTTCTTATAAGAAGAGACATCTGTAGATCAGGCAGTTTTTCTCTTAGCTCTCTTTTCAGCGCTTCTGCCATCTTTACTCCGTTTTGAACCGTGAGGAGAATTTCCCCACTTTTTGTGCTTTTTACGTCTTCTATATTTACACCACGGTCCCCTGGATTTACAGCCTGCTTGACCTTTTTCAACACGTCTGCATATTTTTGTCCTTTCATCTGCACTAGCAGAACGTCACTCTTTATCTTCTTTACGGGCTTACTCATAGCGTTTTCGTCCTGTGTCCTTCCTGTGTTCTCCTGTTGAGCCCTGCTTGTATCGTCTGAGTTTTCTTGTTTCCTCCCCTGAGCCGTTTTGAATCTTTCGATTTTTACCTCGGTGTCAGTAAAAAAGAACTGGAGCATTCGTGTAACTACGAGTCCTGTGATGTCATCCATTTCTGGAACAGCGACTTTGCTCTGTTTTGTTGTTCAGTACCTGTTGTTTTATGGATTTTAAGGACTGAAACATTATTTTATCATCATCTTCCCCCTTTGATGCTAGGTTACTCAGTATGGGATAATAGATTATTCTGGTAGACTGCTTAAAGTTACCTTCTGCATCAGGGAACCCAAGGGAGTGTTGCATCTGCACTGTTTTACGTTCCTTCTTGTTTTGCTGCAGGAGCCCTTCCTCGCCTATTTTTCTCGCATATTTCTATGACTCTGTTCACATACTTATTCCTTGACTGGATGTTCTTATCACAGGGCAGGATGATCGTGTAGTTCTCTGGCGCTTCCCGAATATGGCCTTGCCTTACTTCGGTTCTTCCGAAGACTTCTGCGTTCCAGTCCTCTTCTGTTAATTCTCGGAAGCTCTCCAAACTCTCTTCCTTTTTCAGTTGCTGTCTTCTAGCTTGGATCCTTTGAAATTTCTTACACTGCTCACATTTATCCTCGCCATCTTTTGTATGTCCATTAGCCTCTTTGGGTCTTCTTCCATACTCCTAATTTGTTTACGAAGCATTTCATTTTCGTGTCTCATCTGATCCACTTGGCCCTCTCCATTTCCAATGAGTGCAGTGTCCACCCATCTTTTAAAGTCTTTGGGGCGCAGAATTTCAGCCTGGACAGTGAGAGCACTGCTTAAGTCCAGAACTTCCGTACTGGGTCTGTAACTAGTCAGTAGCCTCTTTGCTAGGCTTTTTATTAGGACGTCTATTTGTTCGATCGTGGCTATGTAGCCACTTACGATTGTCTCGCATTTCAGGACGTCTCTTTCCGGTGTGCTACCCTTCCTCTTTCTTTTGGATGCGTTGCCTTTGGTCGAGTCCGCAGTTTGCTGATCTTTTTCGCTGAGTTCGGGCAGTGAGGAGGTTCTATTTCTCGGCGGAGTCCTCCGGATAGAGCTCCTCCTTTCAAAAGGATTGATATCCGCGTCTCTCGTGTCCATATCCATGGCCGTTTCGTTGTCTTTTGTACTTTCTGGGGTTGGAGGCGCCATAAAGTTTCACCGACGCTTCGTGCGTAGTGGGGCTGGCCGAAATAACTGGGAACGAGTATACCCTCGGAACTCTGTCCTACCCCAGTTACCTGGGGCCCAGCCTTCGTTTAACCGGTCCCGGAAAACACGGACGGACCGGAACTCGCCCGGAGCACTGCAGATTCCGATCTCTGCAGCCACCACGCACTTCCTGTTCAAGGCCCGAAGGGGCTGGCTTCTGATCCCCATTGTAGCGGACACTTTGGCAGTGCAAGCGCACATCAGCCCCTCGCCACATCAGCGGGTTAGGCAGACCTAACCGGGAGACCCGAAAGATTGGCCAAAATTGAAAACATCGAACAATCAGGCTAAAAGTGCTTCTCAGGGATTTTCAGGGTCCCTGATGAAGTATTTTTGGTTAAGAATGTGAAATTCAAAATGCCGAATTCTAAATAGCGAAATTTTCGAAGAGTTGACGGATTCGGCTTCAAGAGCTTTACCGGTGGTTCTAGGGGTTGCTGATAACGAATTTTTAGTGAAAAACATAACGTTTAGAATGGAGGATCGAAAATGGCGTCGAAAATTGAGAATAGTTGACGGATGGGCTAAAATTGCTTACTTTAGAGTTTTCGTGGTCGTGGTTGCGAATCTTCGGTCAAAAATAAGAAAATTAAAATCGCGGGTTCAAAATGGCGGCGAAAATTGAGAAAAGTTAATGGATTGGGCTAGAAGTGCTTTCTCAAACTGCATTGAAATTTTTGAAACTCAAGATTCCAATAAAATATTAATTTGTATTTTAATAAATTATTATGTCATTATTTATCATATAGTTAATTATTTAAACTATTTTATTCCTAATATATCAATTTATTTTTAATTGATTTTTTATTTATCATATATGTTTTAAATTAAATTACATTACATTTCAACTTTATTGAGAGTTTTATTAAGAGAACTTTTAAGAGAACTTTATTAAGAGTTTTTTTTGAGCAAATTAAAGGCGCGAAATGCGCAAGTCAGGCTTATAGTGAAAATACTACTGAATAAAATGGTACCGTGCTTTTCTCATTTGGGTGTGAAGTTCAGGTGTGAAGAAAAGCGAAACAGCGCCACTTGCAAAAATATCACTTTATTACTGAATAAATTAAAACGAAAATATTGAACCTATATTTTGCACAGTTAGTGTGCCTATTTCGCATTTTCTAAACAATTTATTAATGTGAAAATACAACCGACAATATTTATATTACGGAATTATTCAAAAATACATTAGTTATTGCATTACATTATATTAAAATAAAACAAGAATGCGACTATCAAATTTGGACAACCACCACAAAATGCTCCCATTACAATTCCAACGTTTCGGTGCTGTATGATATTCAAACAAGAAAATTCATCCGAGAGTGAAATTAGACGGATAGGGTGAGAAACAATGCTACGTTTTCCTCTCAAGTAATGTTTATTGTACCCATTTTCAACGTGAAAATGGATACCTCAAAGTGAGTATAATATAATCAGCAGCAGGTGACACAGTTAGTATTGTTAGTGATTAATTAAAAAGGAACACATTCAGTGAAGAAACTACCCAGCGGACACGTTCTGTAAATGTTACATAAAAAAAAGGGAACATTTATACATAAAATTGTTACAATCGTGTGCTATAACAATTACAGAACATAAGGGTCACACTGTTCTGTCGATTTTTTCGTTTTTTCTGTTTATCTTCGTTGAAATTTTTTTCTATGATCAGCATTGCCAGAATTCATGCAAAAAAAATTATGGCATTATTAAGTCAATTGTAATGGACAAATGAACTTAACAAATAGTCTACACTATGGATTCTTCGTTTGCAAAGTAAATTTTGGTGTTAAAATTACTTGCTTTGATCCAAAAAATGATACCGGACCATAAAAATTTTAAATCCGATATTTTTTATTGATTTTGTAAACAAATTATATAAAAAAATGCCTAGTGTGGACAATTAAAGGCTGAAAGAAATTCTTTCTTCTCTTAATTTCTCTCAAATTATATCGCTAGTGATATTTAATGATGGAAAATTATCTGACAATATTTTCTATTAATCTTATAAACAAATTATATTAACAAATCCCCAGTTTGGGCATTTGAAGGCTGAAAGAAATTGCTTTTTCTTTCAAATTCCCTCAAATTAGGTTGCCAGTGATGTTTAGTGATAGAAAATTATCATCTGATGTTTCTTATTAATTTTATAAACAAATTATATAAACAAATGCCCAGTGTAGACATTTAAAGGCAGAAAGAAACCGTTTCTTCTCCTAATTTTCCTCGAATTATGTCGCCACTGATGGTTGATGATGAAGAATTATCAGTCGATATTCTTTATGAATTTTATAAACAAATTATATAAACAGATGCCCAGCGTGGACATTTAAGGGCCGAAAGAGGTCCCTTTTTTTCCAAAATTCCCTTAAATTATGTTGCCAGTGATGTTTAGTGATGGAAAATTATCATCCGATATTTCCTATTAATTTTACAAACAAATTTTATAAACAGAGGGCCAGTGTGGCCACAATTGACTGGAAGCATTCTGATAGTATTCTAGATCCTGAAGCTCTCGAGCTCCTTATTTCAGATTAGAGACTTAGGAATTGAAACTTGATAACGACTAATCAATGGAATCTTAAGAAATTTACAAAAGATTATGATAGACAGCAATTGTATGCTTATAGTTGTTGTACATTTTTCCATCTTCAACAAACCCTAAGAAAATTACATAACGCAAATTGAAAGAAACAACAATCACCAAACAATAACATTACTGACTACATACTACCTTTCAACATCCACAGTAGGTATTGGTTTATATAATTGGTTCACAAAATCAATAAAAATATTGGATAATAATTTTCCATCATTAAACCTCACTGGCGACATCATTTAAGAAAAATCAGGAAAATAAATTCTTTCTGCCTTTAAATGTCCACACTGGGCATTTGTTTATATAAATTGTTTATAAAATTGATAAAAAATATCGGATGATAATTCAACATCATTAAATATCACTGGCAACATAATTTAAAGAAAATTAGGAGAAAAAACGATTTCTTTCTGCCTTTCAATGTCCACACTAGGCATTTGTTCATATCATTTCTTTATAAAATTAATAAGAAACATCGGATGATAATTTATCATTACTAAACATCACTGGCGACATAATTTAAGGGAATTCAAAAGAAAAAGCGATTTCTTCCGGCCTTCAAATGTCCAAACTGGGCATTTGTTTATAAAATTGATTAAAAATATTGAAAGATAATTGTCCATCATTTAACATCACAGGCGATATAATTTGAGAAAAATTAAGAGAAAAAAGAATTCCTTTCTGCCTTTAATTGTCGGCCTTCAAATGTCCAAACTGGGCATTTGTTTATAGAATTTGTTTATGACATTGATAAAAAATACCGGATGATAATTTTTCATCATGAAATATCACTGGCGATATAATTTGAGGAAGATCAAGAGAAAAGACGACTTCTTTCTGCCTTTAAATGTCCACAATAGGCATTTGTTTATATAATTTGTTTATAAAATCGATAAAAAATGTTGATTGATAATTGTCCATCATTAAACATCACTGGCGATATAATTTGAGAAGAATTAGGAGAAAAAGGTTTCTCTCTGCCTTTAATTGTCCACACTAGGCATTTGTTTATATAATTTGCTTATCAAAATAATGAAAAATATCGGATGTCAAATTTTCATGATTGCGTATCATTTTTTCAATGAAAGCGAGTAATTTTAACCCAAAAATTTATTTTGCAAATGAAGAATCCATAGTGTAGACTATTTGTTAAGTTAATTTGTTCATAATGATTAACTTCACAATGTCATAATTTTTTTTTGCTTTCAATTACGCCCGTGCATAAAGTCTGGCAACATAAAAGTTCAAACCAAAAAATTCAAAAATCAAGCCACATAAATCTCTTCAAAATTTAATGCTGAATTTTTCTACAAAAAAAATCCAAAATCGGTTAAGAATTGCCAGTTACAAGTTATGTTGAACCTTGTTTTTTGATGTCATCCCACTGTGCGGTCGGGCGCTGTCAATTACGTGAACTGGGTAAGAACACGCCGACAAGAGGGGACAATGTCTGAAATAAAAAAAAAAAAATATATATTCCTGAGATTACCCTGGCTTTGTCAATGGCAATTGGCTAAGGCATCGGCTAGGTACATTCGAGTTAGGTAGTTTAGGTAGGGTTCGAATCCCCAGCGAGTGCGATTTTTCAACGGGTTTAAGCGTGCGATTATATGTATAGAGGACCATGCGTAAAATTTTGTTATTTAAAATATAAACTGGGTGCAGCAATAATACAAAAACCTCTTTTTTACATATCCTTGTAACACTCGTATGTAATTGTTACAGAACGATTACAGAACAAATTTACATCGTAACACAGTTAAGTATGTGTTGTAGTGTTACAGGTTTTACCTGCAAATTACTTTTTTCTGTTTAATTTTATTTATTTGTAAACAGCTCCTCCCCTCTTGAAGGAAATTTCCGCAGGAAGAACGAGGCTCGATCGAGGGCCAACTGATCTGATTTTTTTTTGCATTTTATTTGATTTTTTTTTGATCTTCGAAATGTTTTACCATTTCGTTTTTATTGTACACACTCTCATGGGCTATTCACAAGGAGAAATAGTGAGAGTCACTCTTACTAATTCTTTTGGATTTTTTTTTTCTTTTTTGTTTTTGTCATTCACCGAGTTTTGAGGACGAGAGAGGGATGGAGGAAGGAGTGACGTCACCTGGAGCATCAACCAACATCAAGGATGAGCGGTACGAACTGTAGGGATGTAAGGCGGGTTGAAGTCGCACAGCCACAGGCACAGCCGATGGTTGTACATCGGAGGTGGAATGTGGACGTGAGTCCCACATTCTCAATCCTGTACCTGGTGCGATTCCAATCTCACCGCCGGGGATTTGTCGCAGCACCACTATCACCATCTTTTGGGTATTAAGGTCCCGAAATCTCCCTCCATCCGCCATGACACTGCGCCATCGTAGAAGACACATCTCGTCTCCTTGCGCAGGAGGGGAAAAATTGGACGGTCAGCGTACCGTCAAGGGAAGGGAACCCCTTGTCTTGTTTCGGTCTAGACTCGTGTGAGGAAGTTGTCGTTAGCATTTCTGTGTCTTTTTGTTGTCGCCACAGAGTGGTTTTGATACCTTCTCTTTTACTACCATTCCGTTGATACTCTGCGATTTAAAGCTGCTCAGAACTATCTTCGAAAGGTGGGCGGCTTAGTTTATTTATTGTATTTTGATTCTAATTTTTTTTGAATGTTCTGAAACTTAATTGTCACTCTCCAAATGGCGTCAGTAGACGCGGAAAGTAACGAGCGTTTGTACTTGCTCCAGGGCGGAATTCGCTCTTTTACTTTCACGCTTTTTTTTTTTTGGTTTTCTTATAATCCGTGAATGAATTGTTCCAATTATCTGAGTAAAATCTGAATGTTTGATTTATTATAAAATATGAAAGGGGGCTAATTTTCTGATTCATTGTCAAGTGTCATCTTGTTTTTTTTCTTACTAGTTTCTCCTTATGACGCAGTTAAATTTTTGAGAATGTTTTAATAAATAGGATTTATATTGTTTTGCTAATTTGAAATAATGTTTTCTTATTAAGAAGACCTCTCAGATTTGCCTTCCTACTTAAGATTTTCAGATACGCGCGCCACTCCACCGAAATAATGAGCTAGGGCCATTTAAATTTATTTCTTTTCTTAATAAAATGAGGAAAGTGGAATCCTCGTTATTGTGTTACGGCATTATTACAGAACAATTCTCATATGTAACCCTGTTCTTAAATTGTTCTAAAAATCCTTTTTGACACATAACGCTGTTACAGAATTGTTACAGTACGATTAAAAAACAAATTCACATCGTAACACTGCTATATATGTGTTACGGCACTATTACAGAACAATGTTCCTTTGTAGCCCTGTTCCTTAATTGTTCTAAAAATACATTTTGAAATATAACTGTGTTCCAGAATTGTTAAAGAACAAATTTACATCATCACACTGTTACATATGTGTTACGGCATTATTACAGAAAAATGTTCCTCTGTAACCCAGTTCATAAATGGTTCTAAAAATACTTTTTGACATATAACGCGGTTCCAGAATTGTTACAGAACGATTACAGAACAAATTTACACTGTAACACTGTTACATATGTGTTAGGTCACTATTACAGACCAATGTTACTCTGTTACACTGTTCCTAAGTTGTTCTAAATATATTGTTTCACATATAACGCTGCTCCAGAATTGTTACAGATCTCTAAAAGAACATGGTTCTGTAACAGCGTTATAGAACTGCTACAACCATTTGGGGACGACATTACTCGGACCGTGGTCTGAGTATGTTCTTAACCTGTGACAGGACCTGTTCTTTTCCGTTCTAGAACTGTTACATCAGAGATATATAACAGTGGCCGCTGGGTACAGGTAAGGGTTACGTTCGTACATAGAAGTGACTCGGACCGCGCATCGAGCAGTTCTAACTGTCCGCCCACCCCTCCAGGTACTCGGACCCCCAAAGGGGTGAGGGTACAGAAACACCAGGGCCGTACGCGATCCGAGATCACGCGCGACCACGACACAAAACATAGAATAAGAACGATGTGAACGAAAATATCTCCAAAATTTCTGCCCACCTTCGTGATGTGTTGACGAATCATCTGAAAAAAAGGAATTGTCCATCTTGAGCCCGAAACGATGTGCCCAACCCTGAGATGAGTTTGGAAATGCGCCCACCCTGCTGAGGTTGCAATAGCGCAGCATCGGTAGAATCTGAATCAGAAACTGGTAGCGGAACAATTTTCACAACTGGTCCTTGTAAGAGACCAGTTGTCGTCTTCAGAGTTACAGAACGGGCATTTCTTATACAATTCAGGTTCCCTTCGGAAAAATCTTTTCATCTGGACGAGAGCCGGATGAGCTGCCGCTTTCAAATCCCCTAGATTCGTAGAGCGATCCTTTAATTGTAGTCGAGCGATGTAACAACCATCGTGACTTCGTCGAAAAGTGGAGGTAAATAGCTGCTTACACTCCTCCTCTGCTGGACCATGTTCAGAGCTGGTTAAAGGTACGTCCTTTTGGACAACGAATCTCCGCAGCAAGATCAGCCGTTGGAGTTCCTAAAATGATAATAATATGATAATAATAAATCTTTCTTGAGTTCGTAACAAGAAGGATATGTACATAGCAGACAGAGTTAACATAAGAACCCAAAGGGCGAGGTACAGCTTAAAGCTGCTTTCAAACCTAACCCTCTTTGAGTTCCTCTTCAATGACATAGGAGCAAACTTCAGCTCCTAAAATCATTTCCATGATTCCACCCTCTTCTAAGAAAGGGTCTGCCAATTCTAAGCCCCTGAGATGATCCCAGTCATCGGTATGTACACTATCACGTGGTATATATGAAGGGAGTCTAGACAAAATAATTGCTCTTACCATAAAAGTTGTCCAAGGATTAGTTCTAGAGCAAACCTTTGCTTGGTCTAGTTTTCTGGTCGGCCTTATTCTTAAATTGCCCACACTGAGCACCGAAATGGTGGTTGTTGTCTCGGAAGTCTCAATCTCTGCACAAGCGACTCAGATATGAAGAATGCTTGAGCCCCCTTATCTAACAGTACTCGAGTCCGATCACGACTTCCATCGGAGTCTTCAGTGTCGACGAGAGCCGTAGCCAGCAGTAGTGATTTGTTATCCTGGGAAGGTGTGCGTACGATTGTATGATGCATTACGCTACAGGTCTGGTACCGCTTTGCAGACACACAACTGCGCAGCATGTGCTTACCCGGCAGTTGAAACACAGAGTGTGTTTTCGTACCAAATCCTTTCTCTGCTCAACATCCTTACTTCGGAAATTCGGGCAAAAAATAATTGAATGCTTACCTGAGCATAAAGAGAACGACAACTCTCTGAGAGTAGCATTATGAGCATTAGTCGCTTGCTCAACTCTGTTACCCTTTTGAAGGCGAGTACTATCCCTGGAAGAAGATAAACCACTCAAAGAAGAGGACATGTTCTCCACGGCTTCCAGCGTGCTAACCTTGCCTGTTAGAAACTGGTTGAGCGAATCGAATGTACGCTGGTCATCTGAAGGTCCCAGTTGGTCCTCCCAGGCCTTACGAGTGGTTACATCCGACCGTAGAACTGTCATATAAACAAGCAAGTCGTCCCACGAATCCGTAGAGCGATTCAATGACGTCAAGGCAGCTACGATCTCACAGCTGTCATTGAGCAAAGACAGAAGTTCTGCTGAGCTTTCTCCGCTCATTGATTTAAGAGAGAACAACTTTGCGAGATAGCTGTTCAAAAAAAATCGAGTATTGTCATACCGCTTCACTAAGGCCTGCCAGGCCCTTCCGAAATTATTTTCAGTAGTTGAGATGCTAGCGATCAATTGAGCAGTTTGACCAGTCACACTCACTTTAAGGTAATGTAGCTTCTGAACAGCAGGCAAGTACGTGTTTATTCTCAACTGTAGATGTTACAACAGTCTCCTTTTTCGTAGCAAGGTACTACAATCAGCTGATCGTTGTCCGCGGAATACTTGTCCCAAGTTTTCTCTAAAATAGCTAAACGTGCAAGAACTACCCCCTGTATTTTTATAGCACTCTCTACCGTGGCCATTTTCAGAGAAAAAAAGGTGCATGTTGCTTGCGGTGAAAAAAAATTAATAAAAAATGTCCAGTCTAGTACATTCTACAGAATCCCGAAGTGACAGTTCGCGGGAACGTCGTAGCAGAAGAGAAACAGCTGCAGCAGTGAAGTAAACAAGAGGTAAGAGTCGTACGAAAAAAAACGGATCGATAAGGTCTATGACACACTTAGTAGGGTGAGTCCGTCAACACCACTGAAGGGGAATCATCAGCGTCATAAAATGGATTGGCAGTTTCCGGCCGCACGGTTGAATATTTTTGTCTGATATTTTGCATACCTTATCTAAAGACTGGTCTCTTTTCTTGTGAAGTCTCGGTTTTTTGAAAAAATGTTTATTTTTGACGTTATAAACAAAAAGAAAAGAACAATAGACAAAAAATGCAGTGACGCTCAGTACTAGCTGAGTGTGTATTTTCGAGGCCCTAATCACCCTCCTACAGTTATGAGGTGCAGGCCAGTTCAAAAAACTGAAATTATGAAAGCATCGCGTGATTCAATTTTCATTAGCAGAAATTGTTTCTTCATATAATTTCAAGAATGTAAAGAAAAGATTTATGACAATCGGTTAATAATTTCAGTAATAATAGAAATGTTGAAGTGGACAGGATATTATACAAAGATACACCGCACTATGAGAGAAAACGCATTTTTTCCGTTCAAAAGGTCTACAGCCTTCAATTTTGCCTCAATCCGCAATTCTTTTTTTTTTTTAATTGAAGAGCGCGAAATTCCCAAGAGCACCTTAGTCAGAGATTGTTGCATTATCATTTGTTTACTTATCATATGTTTACTCGAAGTATGTAAAAATCGAGATTTTCCACAAAGTCATTATTTACTCTTCAATAGCGGTTTGCATGTAATGAAAATCATCTTAAATGAACGCAAAAGTACTCCCAGAATGCATATAATTTGTTTATGGTCTGTTCCAATTTTTATAAATAAATGACATTAACAAAGAGCCACATAGTGTAATTTTTGTTGAAAAAAATTTGTTTTCGGATGAATATACTTCAAATTATAGTGAGAGTGACTGCTAGTCACTATCGTTATGAAACATCAACAATTTTAAATGTTGTAAACAATTTTTTGCAAAAATTTAGAATTTGTTTCTTCTTTTATCATCTGAAATTATGTAGATATTCGGAAAACTGGTCTATTTTTCATTATGTGTGTTGAAATACAACAATTGTTGATTTTGTAAACAAATGAAATAAGAAAATATAAAACTTTGTCTTGGAAAAGCTGTTAATATTTAACTTTAAATATTACGATATTTTGAGTATTTAACAATATTGCAATTTTTAATGAAAAAAATAGTTCTTCTCTGGGAATAGTTTGAATGATCGTGAGAGTGATTGTCAGTAACAATTTCCATAAAACATTATACACAATTTTTTTTGAAAATTGTGGAATTTTTGCTTTCTCAATTCCGGATTTTCCTTTATCATTTAAATTGCTGGAGATATAATTGAAAAAAACATAGGCTCAATTATATTTGTTAAAATACAAATTCTAAACAAATGAAAGAAGTGAATAGAAAACTCTGGCTTTTCGGCCTGCAAAATCCAAATATTTTGTGAGACAGATTCGCTGTCACTAATTCTATTTAAAATTAAGAATAGATCATTCTTATTATCTATTCTTGTAATTTTTAATATCAACAATTTGTCATGTATTTGAAAGCTGCCATTTATTAATCCATGTTACCAGATAAATAAACCGGTTACCTAAGGCCAAAAGACTTGTACATCCTGCAATTTATATCCACCTGCAATTGGAAAAGAATGGACAAAAGCCGAGTTTTCGAACATACAAATTACAAAAATTTTCATTTCTTCATTTCCATTGCTTATAGAATGAACAAATAGAATGACATATGTATCATTTCCCAGAATATCTGAATTATCTTAAATGATTCAGAGGAGTCCAAATTAGATAAAATCGCTTAGATAGAGATGTCGCTACAAAATTGTTTATAGAATTCGTATATTGTTTATTTGTTATGAAAATATTTATTGCAAATCTTCCTCACACAAACTTGAGGCATTTTGAGTGAAAAAAAAATCTTTCCAGGGCAACGTGCCATTTGTTTACAAGATTGACACTTGTTTTGTTTTAAGAAAGATAATGAAACCCATGTTATTTTCCAGGATATTTGCGTCAATTCAGATAATGAAGTAGAATGCGAAATCAATCAACAACAAATTAATGTTAATGTTTCATAGAAATCGTTACTGACGATTACTAGCGCAATAGTTTTAAGGATTTCCAGAGAAGAATAAAAATTACAATATTTTTCAATACATAGAACTTTCGTAATATTTTCAATTAAGTGATAACAATAAATAATGAATGTTTATTCTCAATTTTACAGAGGAACAGTTACTCGTAATGATACATATGTCATTCTATTTGTTCATTTTATAAGCAATGGAAATGAACAAATGAAATTTTTTGGCATTTTTCCGTTCGGAAATTCGGCTTTTGTCCATTTTTTTTAATGGCAGTTGGATATTAATTGCAGGATGTACGTGTCTTTTGGCCTCAGGTAACCGATCAATTGATCTGGTGAAATGGATCAATAAATGGCTGCTTTTAAATACATGACATATTTGTGTAATTTAAAATTACAAGAATAGATAATAAGAATAATCCATTCTTAATCTTTTCATAGAATCAGTGACAGCGAATTGGTGTATCTTTGTTTACTATCCTGTACACTTGAACATTTCTATTATTACTGCAAATATTAACCAAGTTTCATGAATCTTTTTGCCACATTCTTGAAATTATATCAAGAAACTATTTTTGCTAATCAAAATTGAATCCCGCGATGCTTTCATACTTTCAGTTTTTTTTAACCGGCCTGCATCTCATAACAATAGAAGGGTGATTCGTTTCAGGTAATTCGACGCGCTCCAAAGTCTCCGCTCGTGCTACGGGGAGTCTGTCTCCTAAATTTGCCGGATGTCGATTGCCCAGGCCTCGAAGATACACGTTTAGCTAGTACTGAGCATTACTGCATTTTTTTTCTATTGTTCTTTTCTTTCTGTTCATGACGTCAAATATAAACATTTTTTCAAAAAACCGAGACTTTACAACAAAAAAGACCAATCTTTAGATGAGGTATGCAAAATATCAGACAAAAATATTTAACCGTATGGCCGGAAACTGCCAATCCATTTTATGTCGCTAATGAATCCCGTTAACGCTCCCGTCTCTCTGAGTCACCGTCTATAGTGGCTGCCACCTGCTCCCCGCGTCACAACACTCCCGGACACTCTGTGCTCCTACCTCTGTCCCTTTTCCTGACGAAATACCATTGTCCAGTCGGCACCTGCTATTTTGCCTAATGAAGCGTTTGGAACTGGAAATAGCCGGTTCAACACTGAAAACGATGCTGAGATTCGAAGTTTGGCTTTTTACATAACTGCACTTTTTCCCTTTTTGTACCCACTTTTTTGACTAATTTTTCACACCACCATCGCAATCATGCTCGAAGGACTGAATGGATGAAATTCAGACTGGAAAATTGATCCGACAGTGAAATTCTACGGATAGGGCGAGAAAAAATGGAACGTTTTCCTTTCAAGTAATGTTTATTGTACCCATTTTCAACGTGAAAATAAATACCTCAAATTTAATATAGTATAATCAGTAGCAGGTTACACAGTTAGTATTAATACTGATTAATTAAGAAGGAACACATTTAGTAACGAAACTACAGGGAAGGTTTACGTTCGTACATAGAAGTGACTCGGACCGTGCATTGAGCAGTACTGACTGTCCGCCCACCCCTCCAGGTACTCGGACGAAACAACGACGCATTATCATCATGTGGTATTCTAATTTCAAGATATCACGTAATAATAGTAATAGGCATCCATACTTGTAAGAAGCAATATTTAAGTACTTTGAAGTATCTACTTAATAAAAAATAATTTGGCTCATTTATATACCATACTTGGTTTTTGGCCAAGATTTCGGGCCTCCTAACCCACTAAATAGCGAGGTTGAGAGGTTGAATGCAGAGAGCAGTCTATTGTCTCCTTTAGTATTCGCCATCTATGTGGACCGGAACTAAATATTGTTATACAATTTTTCTACGACACCAAAAAACATAAGGGCAGCAAGACTACTCTCAGCTGCTTGTACTCCGCTAACTTTGAGAGAATGACAAGCGCCGGCAGAATTGACATCTACTCTGTTGGAAGGAATTTATAATGCCTGCAGTTTTGGAATTATAAGCTGGAAAATGGTTTCTTCCATTGTTTACGTACATGCAGCGAAACCCAATAGACGCTCTTCGACTTTATAGGTTCCTCCATCTTCATAGGTGAAATTGACATAACGTATTAAAAATGCTGTTTGTTCAATGTCGACGGAGTCTGGAGTTGCATACACAATACGCGAATAATACTTTGCTTTTCCGCATTCTTGAAGAATATAAATTATTACTGCATTTGCACAAACAATCATGAACTCATTCTGAATATCTGCTAATAAGTAGTGCACCTGTAGTCTTTTCCCGGTTTCTTGAGAGTTACGAACTTTTCGTAGGTCGTCATTAAGAAGCGGGCCATATCTTATTGAAAGTTCGAGGATTCTCAGGAAGTTAACGTTGGAAGGGTCTTCAATTCTTTTACTGTCTCCGCGAAAAGCCAAACCTGTTTCAGCAAGATACAAACTTACACCAAGCAGTCGCCTTAGGATTTCTTTCCACAGTTTTCGCTCGTGTTTTATGGATCCAAACAATCAGTCACTCATCGAAGTTTCTGGTTTTAATATCCTGTGTTCTGCTTTTCACTGAATATACATATATATATATATATATATATATATATATATATATATGTATATATATATTTAATTCAACAATTCCGCCGCACGGAAAGTGGCTATGATTATTTCGAATGTGAGGGTTGTTACGGTAGACCCCATGAAGCCGGGCAACTTAAAGTTGTTATTGCTAGGCTCCATGGTATCCGCGTACCAGATGAGTTAAAAAGTATGGTGCCCGAGGTGGATGCCCCATTCTTGTTCCGCATTAACTTATTATAGTGTGTTACACACTGGTCAGGGAGAGAGAGGTGGTAGAAGATTGTCGTCGGGGTCTAAGCCACACCTGATCAGACTCCCCTCGGACAGAGGAATGTAATGAGCCGGACGGAGGCGAATGATAATTACGCCTCCTCTACGAACGACTTCTAATTTTTCCTGCGGTGCTGATACTTGCACACCGACCCCAGCCACAAATTACTGAAATTTCAGGCAGTGCCTGAAACGCATGCACAATATATATTTAAACTGCACCTGTTGCATGCTTTCATAATACCTCTGAATCCATACGTGACTATGAAATGTTGATTAACAATATCATTTATCAATAAATTACATTTCACTAAAGAATGAAGAGCTCATAAAATTCTCCAAAATATCTAGATTGAAAATATTGTCCCGATTGTATGAGATTCGAAAAGTAGACAATGAATAGCAATCTCAGCGACCACCCTCATGGACCAAATGATTGACGCTTATCACCGAGGCATATTTGAGCCCCTGTGGTAAGAACTCTCTACCCTGAACCCCACTGTTTAGTAAAATAGTAACTTTAATTCCCTGATAGCAAACTCTCAAAAAGTTCAATCCATATAAATATTTTACGAAAGGGACAATTAATTTTTAAAAATCTTTAATGGGCAAATTAGTCATATAGATTAATTAATAAAACATCTGTTAAGAATGTGATCCCTTTGAAATAGAACCGAAGGGCCTATGACAAAGTCACCAAACGCGTCCTCGGGTTGCGGATAGAGGGTCCCTGTACCAAGGATTTCTGCTGAATATGGTTACAATAATTAATAAGCAGTCGCGGACAATTTTCCAGGATGGTCCCGAAGGAATAACCCCTAAGCGAAGGCGTAAAAACTGTGCCGAAAGCTGAATGGCACCTGGGTGAGGTGTCTTCAACGGTAACCCTGGGATACCGGGCGACCTCTCAGAGTATCAGCCTTATCCTTGCACGCGGGGCTCTACAAGGATGGACGAACACTTTCCCTAGCTGCTCGTGGGAACAACAATGAAACCACCAAGACACCAAAATGTTGTAGATGCGGTTCAAAACGATCGAACGCACAGAGCACCCGACAACGGGTCGACAAACAATGCTGATCATCCTGGAGTTCGGGGTGCTGAGATCAACTTAAGAATGACGTGCTAGACTGCTACGATGCCAGCATTATCCCTGTTCGCGGAGGCTTCATGGCGCGTATGCACACTCTGTGGTGCCAGGAATACCCAGAGCTTCAGCACGTTTTGCATCAGTCTTTGCGAAATCAAGCCGACTACCACCGGAAAAATGGATATGTATGCGGAGCGCTTCCCGAACCACTGCTTGATCAAGCTGCAGCCGAAGATGAAGCGACATTGAGTATGACTTGGACCCGGACTCTGTTAAAATCCGCAAAGCTCTGAGCCAAGAAGCAGCTAAACTAAAAAGCGCAGGACTGAAAACGCGTATAAGTGGTAACGACGAGAGCGCTACCACTCTTGTAAACAATAACATGTCACCTACACCTGTCGCTTCGAAACTCTCTATGAAATCACAAGCAGGGACACACAGTAATGAGTCATCCTCATTTGTAAATATAAATACAGCTGCTATGCCCAAAACACAGCTGGGTAGTAAAACGTCTGAGAAGAAGATAGCCAACACCAACCCTTCTAAACCTAATCAACTTGTTTCTTCCAGGAAAAGAAGGGGTGATCCTCAAGACGCGGGCTCTCTTAACAAATATGTAAACTGGGGAACTCCTACAGGGTCTGGGCAACACACAGACTGACTGGTTGGATCTTTCACGGAAAGGGCAGGAATTTCAAGTTTTAGTTCTGCGGATGTCTCACCAAATGGAGAAATATGTGAACATGCGTCGAGTTTTAGTGTCTGTTATTGGAATATGAGTGGTTATAATAATTGTGTAACTTGGATGTAAAGCAGAAAGTCTACTTAACTAGTCACTGTGTGATTTGTATAGGTGAGTCACGGATCACAAACACATCTGCGGAACTGTCGAAATTTTTAGATGGTTTCACCCCCTATTACTCCGTGGCTGTCAAAGAAAAAAGTAAGGGCCGTGGCAGTGGAGGGCTAATTACATTAGTCAAAAACTGCGCTGACTATTGACATTGCAAACTTAAAGTAAGTAATTTCACAAATCCTTCGAAAATCCTTCACTTTGCATATCGGTAATATATATGTTCCCCATCAGCAAACTCGGACATCTGTATTGATGCGCTACGAAATGTTTTATTCTCTTCAGACAATGTTAACACGCATTTTTTTATTAATCGGTGACCTTAAGGCTCGTGTAGGAGCCCTAAATAGCTTTTCTGATGAGATTTTCAACAATTGTAATTTATTTCCGAATAGATCGGCCTTAGATGTCATAGTTAATAAAGGAGGCGAAAAACTGGTGGTGTCCCTTGAATTGTACGACCTAGCACTCTGCAATGGTCATTCTTTTTCTGATAGGCTTGGTCAATTTACCTACCTAACGAAAAGAGGCTGCAGTACTATTAATTTATGTTGGTTAAGTATCAACTTCGCAAATCTTGTTAACGATTTTTCCGTCCACAATATTTCGGACCAATCAAATCATTTACTTGTTGCTATCGATCTTGATATTGTACTCAGGGGTTCTAGGGAAAGAGAGCCTACTAAATTTGTTGGCGTATCAACGTCAGTAAAATGGAATGACGAGGGAGCAGACCCCTTTTATACTGCTTTGTCAAATTCACTGCTTATATACAATAATGATGTTACCGCTGATTTTTTGTATAATAACTTAATTTCCGTAATAACGAATGCTGCCAGCGAATCAAATATGCTAGTATGGAGGGGCGCTCCCAGTACCTCCGGCCCTTATAATCAGAAAAATGTCTGGTTCAACTCGCAGTGCGCTCGTCTGAAAGAGAATGCTGCACGTACTTATAAGCAGTATTCTCGTAATCGTTCTGAGTTTTCCTTGACCCGTTATATCCAGTCTCGAGACTAATATTGAATGACAACCAAAGTAGCAAAGGAAGAGCATTCTAAAACAACCCTTATGAGATTAGCAAATGTTAAAAATAGTAGGTAGTTTTGGCAGACGGCAAAATTGTTTGACACTAAGTCTGAATATGCAAACTTATTAAGCACCAGTGACTGGTTTAAATGATATGTTCATGCTTCACAAGACGGGCGATAAACGTGACCCATTAAACTATATCTAAAGGGATAGCTCTTATGAACTCAATAACTAAAATCTTTACGACGCTACTCACTGCTAGATTATCAAAATGGGCGGTAGCATATAAACTGTTGTCAGAGGAGCAGGCGGGTTTTAGAACAAGGAGGGTTTGCAGATACCACTTATTTACACTCTATTCGGTAATAAGCATGCACTTTGCCACTAACAAGAGAGATTATTTATACGTTATCTTTGTCGATTTCAGTAAAGCATTTGACTCAATGAGCCATACTAAGCTTTGGGCCAAACTAAATGACCTTGGTGTAAGTGGAAAAATTATTAGGATTTTGGCCTCGTTTTATGCCAATGCCGGTCTAAGGGTCAAATGTGGTGAGTCCTACTCGGAAACAGTCGATGAGACTTAGGGGGTTCTACAGGGTGATAGCTTCAGTCCTCTCCTCTTCATTCTTTTTGTGGCTGATATTGTGGACTTTTTTATAAGAAAGGTATGAAGGGTGTGTGACTGAATGCGGTTGGATCTCTAATTATGCTTCTGTTCGCGGACGATATAGTTAGTTTTGCTACCTCTTGGAACGACGCTCGCGACAAATTAAAAGTTCTGGAGGAGTATTGCGATCGGAATGGCTTTCAGCTAAATCTAAAAAAAGACAAAGATCGTCCCTTTTCGTAAGGCCGGTAAGCTGAAAAAACTTCGCCCAGTTAGGTGAAAAGATTCCTCCATTCTTGAGTTTGTTAACACCTACAAGTACCTCGGAACCCCGTTCTCATCAACGGGTAAATTTAAAGTTGCCAAAGACCATTTCGTCAGGAAAGGGTTGACAGCAATTTCTAGAGTGTGCAATATTCTGAATAAGTCTGAAAATAATTCATGGGAAGCCATTGTCGTGCTCCTGAGATCAATTATCGAGGCCACTTTATTGTGCGGTGCTGAGGTATGGTCTATGCGTTATCTTGACGATCTTAACGTTGTACAAAAGAAATTTTCCAAACAATTATTCTACTGGCCCAGAAACACCCCTGCGCACTTTATACGAGTGGAAACGGGATTAGATCAGGTGAGCGTCAGAGCGTTCGAATGCGCCTATAATTGGTGGATTTCTTTAACTAATATGAACGACGACAGGTTGCCTAGGATTTTTCTAAGGAGCCTCTGCGAGTTGGATCAGGCTAGTGCCGCAAGTATAGAATTTAATTGGGCTTCGCAATTTAAGTCCCAACTTGAATCTATGGGCGAAATTCATACTATAACAGCCAATTTAGAAACATAAGTCAATTAATCCTTACTAAACCTTATCTATATTTTAATTGTATCATGGGTAAAAAGCGGGTGGTTAGTCAATTGAGACTTTCAGACTCCACCACGATCAGACTATATTTTAGTGGTTCGGTATATGTGATTGATTCAAATCAAATTTGCAGTCTGTGTAACTTGATGGAGTTTGAGGATCTTTCTCATTTTCTACTCCATCGCCCTATCCATGAAGAATTCAGAGTACACTACATTAAAAAAAAACTAGAAGGGTCAAGTACTGACTTAGAGTCTATCGAGCCCCTTTTAACCCCAAGAAATCTTGACCACATGAATGACATTTTTAACTACATTGTACAAGCGCTGAAAGTTAGCTCTTCTATTATTAATGAGTAAGAGTCTGATTTTAAGTACAATGACCTTTTTATGTACATTGATCTATTACGTCGCGTGCAAACAGTTTACTTATATATATTTTTTTTCAGTTTTTATAGCTGTAACTTAGGATTGTTCTGGTACGAGCGTAATCTCGAGACCCCCTTGTAGAAGCCAGCGGTCATATTACAAGAATTTGTATGATAACTGTAATCTTGAATCTATCTCCGTGGCTTAGAGGAATATATAGTATAATAATATAATACAATAATAATAATAAATAATAATAACATATAATAATAATTTTAATAACATGTAATATGAATCCTCCTTAGTGCTGGTAAGTAGGTTTTTAACTGTTTCCTAACTTACCATGTTTTGAACATTGAAAAAAGACTGAACATTTCTGGTAGGAAGACATGCATATGAAGACAGTGCTGAGTAAAAATACTTGAGCTGGCTCATTTTGACTTTCGCGCCACAGAATACGTTGGAGATACTGATCATCTTCGTGGACGATGATCTGTCGATACATTTTTCGACATCTGCAGAAAAAGACAGTGAAGTGAAGACGCCACTGCATCGAGACATCTGAAATATTCAACTGTAATTTCGGCCCTTGCATGAAGACACTCGTGCAATGAAATGCCTCGACTTGATTGCCGAGACCCATTAAAAACTACTAGTAGTTTCGTGGTTGAACTAGATTCACGCCAAACTCCATGGTGCGGAAGGAAAAACGGCCGCGAGATGCTCCTTGAATCTGCAGGGATGTTGACAGACTTCATATGCTGAACTTGGTGTTATTCTTCCATGAATTTGAAATACGCTTCGTGAAGATGAATGTCTCGCTTGAACCGGTGCTCCATATGACGTAACTAACATGCAAAGAGCTGGAGAATAAGAATCTCCTAACGATGCGACGTCACTCTTGATTAATAGATGCACGAGGTATCTCACATCTTCAGTCTGTAGTGAGTCTTTTTGAAATGTTCTTCACACTCTTCTTCCTCAGCTGTCCGAAAAGATTTAGGAGGCCCGATTTCTGAATCCTCCCGAAATTTTTGAGGGTCAAAGAATAGTTCGTCACTCTTGGAACAATGAAGCATATTAACTGTAGATGAATCCAACGATGAGTTATGCTCTGTAGGTCCACAGAGAATACCCCCGAAAATAAAATTTTGAGCAACAGGAGTGCCCGTGGGACCCTTTGGAATATCTTGTTCAATTATTATCTAATAGCCATTCAGTCCTAAAATTAGATCAATTGGAGCACTTCCACTGAAGTTTGAGCCTTCTAATTGAAGACCAGTGAAATAAGGCCATTCCTCAAGACTAATTTGATGCTCTGGACATTTAGAAATGAACTTTGGAAGAACAAGAGCCCGGAGTTGAAGTTTGAAGCTTGACTCAAACCTTGGCGAGACAACAACGTTGAATGATCCGCGAGATTTTCCCGCCTTACTTTTCCCCAATCCTGAGAGAACAACAGGTCCTTTGGTACAAGGGAGTTGAGGACTTTGAGCAATGGATTCAAAGACTATGGACACCTTCGAGCCTTGATCGATGAATGCTCGAACATACTTTGTATGGCCAGATGATGTAGTCACATTAACCATTGCTGTTGTCAGGAGAACCAACGGTGATTTTTTCTAAGAATTCTGCATTACCGAAACTCCATTTGTAGATTATGCTTAATGAGGGATTAAAGATGTAGTTGGCATTATCGAGGAAGACTGTCCTTAACTTGAAGATGGATTATAAAGCACCGTATGAGCACTTCAGAGCACTCCAAGACTCAGCCTTCATTGACTGAATTGAAAAAAGCTCAGACAAATGAGAGTTTATGAGAACTCTTTTATTCTGAAAGCGCTCCGAATGTAGATCCCAGCACCGTTGATAATTGCCTTAAGTTATCGGAATTCAATAAAGAAGTTCAGGTGCTTCACCTGTGAGTTTGGATTTTAAGTGATAAAGTTTCTCCACTAACGAGACTCCACAATTTGAATGAACCAAATATGTGAACAAATCCTTGAAATTTGCCCACTCCGCGTAATTTCTAGAGAATTCAGGCAATTCAATCTTTGGTACTGATCCATACGATAATTCAGAGAATTGTGGAGCTGAATCATTCATCGACGTAAAAGCAAGGTCACTGAAGAGTTTTCCCAGTTCGTGCATAAAGGCTCCCTTCGCGACTAGATTCTGTCATTCTGATCGCGAACCTCCACTATCTCAGAATGTTGAACCTGAAAACGCGTCCAATTTTTTGGTGATCTATTCTAATTCTTGAACACTTCCAAAAGCAGTTTGGATCCTAGAGAAAAGCTCTGTTTGCTTCTAAAAGTAACTGGAAATAGGCATTATGAACAGAAAGGAATCGACAAACGTTAAAATAAGAGTCCGCGAATGCAATCTTCAAAAATAAATTAAATTAAAATTGTTTGTATCACTTAAGGCAGTTCGCCAATGAAAAAAATTATTATTCTAACTCACATTGTCAATAAGATCAGAAATTCCAAGTTTGTTAAATTAGTGTTCAGAAGTCATTTACAATTTTTTTTTCTTCGAATTTATTGGACCACATCGATAGACAGAGAAATCACGATGAAATTGGATAAATACTGAGAGTCTGAGTGTTATTTGTAACATCAATTGAAGTGACACTACCGAAATAATGTTCACTTTCTCCATTCGAATCGATGATAATAAAGGTTCAATGTTCTTGACTTACCAGACGCTGAATAAACAACAAATGTGGGTGGTATTGACATCTTGATTCTCACTGATCTATCGAACCTGTGTTAAGGTTACGGAATCCACGGACACCTATCTCTAAACCTTCACAGAAAATTGAGAAAATCCTTCCAGAATCAAGAAAATGCATCCAATTCAACAGTCACTTAACCTCAGACACTCATTAATGCGTTATCATAAATTAAAAATTTAAGAAAGCATCTCACTAGTATAATGTCCACAAAATTGTCACAATTGAAAGATCGTTTGAGTCACAATGCAATGACGCTGCACATTGCACATTTAGTCAAAGAGTCACAAGTTACTAGTTGAATTTGACTCTAACAAGCTCTACCAGAATTTGCGCGAATAATCCTCGCACAAGAACTGAATCAATCAATCGAAAATTCTGGCTCGACAGGACCAATGTTTGGAACACTGAAAATAGACTGAACATTTCTGGTAGGAAGACATGCATGTTAAGGTCAAGTTAATAAAATAATACAGCACTTTAGTTAACAAGCAGGTGACGCAGGAAAGCGCGGTCTTTACTGAGAAAAAATCAAAACTTTATAACTTAAATCAACAGAACATGTTGCTTGGCGAAAGCGGACTGACGAGACCAGAATAGAAAATTCAGAAACGAAGCAACAAGGCTGTGTGTAAGTAAGAGAGAGCACGAGAACGATAAGACCAGTTTATACATTAAGTTTGACATCATGCAATAGGAAAATCAAATATAAGGACAAATCGATGAAATATAAATATAGAAATAACGCAAACAAATAAATACAAGAACACAATTGAAAGATTCTTAAAACAGTGAACTAATGTCCAATTCACAACATTCCATCAAAATTAAGTATGTGATGGTTAATGCATAGTTCAACATTTTAAATTAAGAAATAACAATAAATCGAAAAATTAGATATTTTTCAAATATTTCTAAGACCTTTCTAGAGGATTTAGGTATGTTTATTTGAAACCTCAAAATTCGATTGTCTCATTTTACATATTTTTTAAATAACAGTTTAGCTTAGTTTAGTTTATATGCTTGAGTTCGCTGAAAGCCCGGGAAGTGGACTTTAATCAGGTGAATCAGCATTACTTCTTTGTCTTCGGCAAACTCACCATCATCGAGCCTTATGAGCCCGAGGTAAGTCAGGAACTTGTGAAGCCACTAGGTATCCGGAAGGTCCTTTGATTCCTTGCAGAAGCCTTGTCAATCTTCGTGTATGTAAATTCTTATGTTTTTCTTGTATTCATACTAAGTCGTCTTATAGATGTTCTTGCCTAAAGGCAATTTAGTTCTGTTTGTCCTTTTGCACAACGCTCTAGTCTTTTTACAGAGTTTCCTCTAGGTAGGTGTTTCGCCATTCTTCTCCTTTTCAAGGGGAAATTGTTCTCATATGATATATCATATGAGAACAATTTCCCCAATGTCAGTGCCCTTCGCATAAAATCCGCGGCATGCTCTAACTCATATATGGTACCGCAGGTTGTGAGAATTTCACAAGCCTGCCTCTGAGTTTCTCTTTATATGATTCCCAATGTTTATTTCTGGTGCTTCTGATCTTCGAAACCGCCGGTTTTCCTACGTCTTACCGGAACAAGATATATTTGTGGTCTGAGAGACATTTTTCATCGGAGCCCGCTAGTCATTTAATTGAATCTCTTCTCCTGCCGTTGAGGTTTGTTCTCCACCACACTCTATGGTGGGAGTTTGTATCACAGCCCAACAGCAGAGAAATCCCGTTCTCCTAGTAGTGCTAAATTAGAGCCTACATCTCTCTAGGAGGCGGGAGCACCTCAGAATCGCCCGAGAAATAAGCCGAGGTTATAAAACCCTCTAGCTTACTTCGGCTTTCGCCGTAGAGTCTCACATTGATAACAATGAGGTCCCAGGAGTAAAGCTAAGGAGCCAAAATCGCATCCAAACCCTTGAAGGATATCCATACCCTTGGTGGTTTTCCGCTTGTCCCCTCAAAAAAGAAGCCACACCCTCTCAAGCGACTAATTCTTTACCGATATAACCAGGGTTTTTGGATAAGGGCAACCCCTGTCTGTAGCACTGACATACGTCTGGTTAGAACTGCCAAGGCGCCTTTGCTGTGTTGCAAATTAATCTGCATGATGGAGCTTCCCGTCTTAGCCATCAATTGGCCAATTCGGGGCGTCTTCGGACGCTTCTGATCCTCTACGAAACCCGAATAGGTCACCTGGAAGGCACCCCCCCCCCCCCCCTTAAAAGGTCCAGCAATTGAGAGCTGCAGGGGCCCTGATTGAACATTCGGGACGACCAACAACTATAATCCAGCCTTTCTCCTTCAGACTGGCTCCCTGCCTGTTCGAATACACCTTTCACGAATCTGTTCGTAAAGTAGGGTTCTGGCAGCTCAGAGGCCTTACGATAGTCGAAGGATCCTTGAGGGTGCCAGGAATCAGTACGGTCGCTACGCGGTACCTTTGGCGATACCCCGTCCCATTGATTTCTAGGTTTAGTCGTTCCTTGAGCCAGTCTCGCCTCCATATATCTGCGGCCTCCACTACAATAGCCCCCAACCTAATCAAGATATCGTTGAATCTGGGGACGCGCTCCTCGCGAGGTAAGGATTCAATCGTTCCAGAGATTCCCTTCCTCAGCCTGTAAAATTTCTTGCGAGCTAGACAGGCTTCAGGTTAAGCCGCGGCAATGACAACCTTGTTTCTCTTGCCTGTAGAACAAGCCTTAAGAGTTGATCCAGATGATGTTTCCGTAGCCATAACCCCCTGTGAGGTGCCTCGGCTGCTGTTTGCAGGCCGCGTTAAGCCAGATCTCCTTCTCTGTGTACCACCACGGTCTGTTTTCCTTACGGAGAGCCCCGCTTGCTATTCTTCCGCCGTGACAACAAGATTGTTGTCATCGGTATCAGAAGCCTGCACCGCTCCTGGTAGGCTGGCCCCTGAGGTGCCTTCCACTTTTTGAGGTGGGTTAGATGGGGATCCTGGATCAGAGCCCTTATTGATCTTAGTAGTTTTTCGTGTGTAGCCCATTTGGTCCCACGAAAAGCTAAGTGAATAAACAATACCACCTGCAGAGTCCTGCTTGAAGGGGGCAGGTCTACATACTATGGGATTCGAGCTGGTTTCCCAAACTCTCCGTTAAGACACCTCCTTTGTTTCTCCAGAATGCCCGCCTCGACTGAGTGGACGCGCCGGGGTATCCAAGGATTTTGTAACCTTGGTGCCAATCAGCCCTTGACATGGCGACCAAACCGTGGCCTGGGAGCATTAGCACACAGACTAGAGTCCCTCAGTTCCCCAGAGCAGCTACGCCTGGCGATGCGGCCCCTCTGGTTCACCTATTCCAGATCTGTAGTCCGATGAGAACCTTAAGCCCTCGCGCTAGCTACATGATTTTTTTATGCTAGAAGTGTGTATGTGGAGGGCAAAACAGTTTGCTTCAATAACACTAGTTTACAGCCATTTTGCCCACCATATCTCACTATGATTTTCCCATGTATTTTGGCTCACTAAACACGAAAATTTCCCTAAACGAGCATTCAAATTGAAGGCAACTGAATCCTCTACAACCTTCTTCTCTGAAGTTTTTAGATCGGCCCACTAAATGAGATGCTAGGGATTTCAATATGTTGTCTAATATTTGCGATTTCTATTCTTCCCAGGACGATATGTGAATTTACAAGCTCGATTTTTGCCAAGAAATATAACTTTTCAAACTTACTAAAATCACAAGTATCTGAACTACTCGGCTAACTGCAGTTGTACAGGATTCAGTTGCCTTCAATTTGAGTACTCGTTTATAGAAATCAGTCAATTGGTGGGCAGAAAAAAATTTAATTGGTAAACTAGTATAATTTATGCGTGATATTACATTTTCTAATGTTCACTTTACTTGCGGTTACCTTTCGGAATATTCATTCAGCACAAAAATTATAATAAATAATAGTTCTTCATATATTGGTAATCATTGATCTTACTGGCGAAAACTAAGATCTCACGAAAGAGTGTATTTTTTTCAATTTGATTTGAATGACTAATGCACGTTGAAAGCAAATTTACCCCAAGGAAAGTTTAATTTTCTTTTATCCTTAATATGAATATCGCATTTTGAACGGCTTCAAATATTTTCTAATTTCCCTTAGCGCGTAGACTATTGCAAATTTAAATTGCAGAGAATTGATTCTGATGTTGTGAGAGTGCAGCCGGGTGCTCTCTGTAGGAGTAACTTTTTTATATGTTGAATCGAGAAAAAAAATTTCTCATGGACGCGGGTACCCATGCCCCCCCCCCCCAACAAATGTGTTTAAAAGAATTTTAATATGATTTGTTTTTATATTATATTTTGTTTATTTGACTTTTAGTTATGTTTTATTTTATTTCTCATATTCATCTTCAATTTCATATGAGCTTCTTCCTATAATCGTTGAGTAATATATTCCTCCAATTGTTTGTCCGTATGTTCCTTCGGCCGTTTCGTCTCCTTTCGTTTGGTTGGCCTGAGTTGTTCTGTCTTGTTTTGCTGGTTCTTCGTTGTTCTGTGTTGCAGTTAATTTTTTTTTCTTTCTTACGTGAATTGTTCCTGCATGTTTTCCCAGTCCATATCTTGGGGTTTGTATGAGTTCGTTGATGGTGGCTATTTTTATGGGAGTGGATTTGTATATTTTGTGTCAATTGGTTGAGATATTGGGTTAGTAACAGTTTTGGTTTTAGCGTATAAAGGGTTTCCTTGTAGGATCCTTTCGTTCGCTTGTACCCCTTGGTCTTTTAGTTCAATTAGTTCATGCCCATCCATTTTTCGTCCGTCTCTCTGCTTGTCTGCACATTCATTAAAAACATTCTCTGTTTTATGTGTTGCGTGTTTGTCTATTTTTGTTGGAATAATGGAGATTATAATTATGATTTAATTATATGGAGTTTTAATGGTTTAGTTATATGATTTTATCTTGCATTATTAATTGCTACGTGCTGTTCTGACTTCACTTCCTTCGTTTACTTCGGTTCAAATGCTCGCAAATAACTGATTTGAAATTTATTTTCTCCTTGCCAACTCGTTGCTGCCTATGTTTTCTTTTACTACTTAGTGTTTTCTTCTCTAATTTCGTATTAGTGGTTTCTTTCTTATGATTATAATTCGCATTTAGTTTTCTCGGCGATTTCGCACGTGCTTAGTCCATATACGCTTATTTTCTACACACAGTTTTAGTTCCTGCATTTCTTAACTACAGTTTCAGTTTCTTAATCTACTATACCATATTCGTTTGATATTATTTGTATCTTTCGACTTTTTTTCATATCTTGATTTTCTTTTACTTTTGTTTATTACTGCTTGGCTCATTTTACCTTCCCTACTTTAATCATATTTTAAGCTTTCTGGCTCATTTTGCCTTACTTATTTTTTTTTATTGCATTTAACCGAATTTTCGACTCATTTTTGTCTCGCTTATATCAACCCTATTTTGAACTTTCTGGCTCATTTTTCCTTACTTATTATTTTCTTCTTATTGAATTCAACTTAATTTCAACTTATTTTGTCTCACTTATTTCAACCCTATTTTAAATGTTTTGGCTCATTTTGCCTTGCTTATTTTTTTCTAATTGTATTTAACTTAATTTCGACTTGTTTTTGTCTCGCTCATTTTAATACATTTTTATATTCGTATAGTCCCTAACTAGTTTTTTTTTTCTCGTTTCATTAGGCTCATTTTTGGCTTTACCCTTATTGGCCAATTACCTAATTTCATTATTTTTTTTAGTTTATACTAAATTTAGCTTTAGTTTGATTCTTGAATATGCGCTTATTTTCTTGTTCTATTTTTACGTTTTATTCGTACGTTGGCCTTTGCCTTAATTCCTAATCTTTTTAAATCTTATTTTTACGTTTTTTTGTTAATCGCTGTTGCGTTCCTCTTTGGGCGTGTACCTTTTCAGATCCTGTGTGTGGTACATTCCTTTTTCTACTTCTTTTTCAGGGTCCCACAGGATGAACGTTCCAGTTGTTATTTCCTTTTTGAGTTCAAATGACCCGTCATTGTTGACAAGGTGTATTTATATCCTCCTTTGGATGGTGGGATTGGCCCATAGAAGTCTATTGAAAGAGTTTCTCCAGGTTTCTTTGGGGTGTAGTTTTGCATTTCGGCGTAGCACGTCTGGTTAGTTACTTTATTCTTTTGACAGTAGTCACAGCTTGATGGCTGTTTCCTAATCACTTTTGCGAGGTGTAGATGTTCATGGTATTCATTGACTATTTTGTCAATTATGCCCCTCGTGATGCACAGTTTTTCTCCAGTTTTTGTTGCTAAGTAAATGAGATTGTTTATCATCTCAAATTTCTTTGTTTTGCCTTCTTTTGGGTCTCTCCATCTCTGCTGCATGATGCTGTCCTCTTTTTCTTCTTTGCCAAATTCCTTGAGTCTTTTTTTTAATTCTGATGAGGGTCCTTTAGCCAATCAATATAGAAATATTTTCCCTTCGTTTAAGTCGAATGGGCAGGGTGATTCATGAGATGATATCCTGCTTAGTGTGTCTGTGACTTTGTTCTTCTTCCCCTCGCAGTATTCTATAATATGTCGAATTGGTAATATTGGATTGCCATGAGCCACCTCGCCAGTCTCCCACTCACTAATTTACATGTCTTTAAGAAAGTTAGTGCTTTGTCATCTGTCCTGATGATTAGTTTTGCCCCTGGAACATATGCTCGGAACTTCATAAGTGTCCACACAATGGCAAGTAGCTCTCTCTCTCTGTAGTGTAGTAGGCTAACTCCGATCCCTTGAGTGTTCTGCTTGCGAAGGAATCAATCTTTGGAATAAAAATTCCGTTGGTTCCGCGCATTCCTAATCGGTAGTTAATAATTCATTCAAATTTCCTAGCATCTAGGCAGATTCTTATTGATCCGTCTTTCTTTTGCGTAATTATTCAAGGATTTTTGTATCCACTATTTGAGCGCTGAATAATTCCTAATTCTAGTAAGCTTTCTAATTCCTGTTTCACCTTTACTCTGAGAAACATCGGTACTGGGTACGTTCTCATTAGGAAAGGTCGATTATCATTAATTTCTAGTTCGTGTTCGTACACGTCAATTTCACCTGGTTCTTTAGAAAATACGTTTTTATATTTTCGGATCTGTTTGTAGAGCCTCTGCTTTTCTTTTTTCTTATTTTTCTGAACATCCTAAGTATTTTTCTTTTTGAGTGTCTTCTTGATCAAACAATAATCTAATTCTTTTTGGGGTTTCTTCCCATAATTTTATTTTAATCTATTTTACTTCTTAAACTTCTCAACAAATCAACACCTATTATTTATTCTTTGATCGGTTTAGATACTACTAAGAAAACATATGCCCCTTCCCGATTGCTCATTTTGAAATTCGCATATACTTGATTTTTTAAATCTTACTGGCCTTCTCCCAGGGGCTCCTACAATACGTGTCCCAACTATTGGTACTATTGGTAACAATTCACATTTCTTATAATTTTCGCTATTATTTTCGAAGAATGTTTCTGAAATACACGTGACTTCACTGCCCGCGTGTATTAACGCCCTAGTATTCACATTTTATATGCTCATTTGCAGTACTGGACACTTATCTAAATCCCCCACCACTTCTTTTTCTTCATTTTCTAAAAGATCGCCGCGCAAGTCTAGTGGGGGAAGTTTTGTTACGTTTTGGACCCCGTATTTGCCTCTATTATGCAAAATTTCACCAAACTGAGGCTTGAGCGTTTCACGACTCATTTTTTCTATTTCCGGCTCCATAATTCTAGATCTCTTCCGAACACACCTTAATATTTTATTTATGGTATTTTTCCTTGGTCTCCCGTTGGTCGGATTAGTTTTATTAACATTTCCATGAGAGTAAGTTTTGCTAGATTGTCTATTTTCTGGACTTATAGCTTCTGATGTAAAATGTTCACGCCCATAAACGCCATTTTCTACGTTCCCATTAGCGTACTTGGAGATAGCCCCCGTTTGGTTTCTAGAATTCGTGGTTGCAGAACCAACTGACCATTGCCTATTTTTATGCTCATAGTTAGGATTCCGATAATCAAAGAGATTATATTTCGAGTCCCTATTTTGGTTTCCTTGAGTTTCTCCATAATAATTATTGTCACGATTTTGATACCCCCTGTTTCGATTTTCATAATTTCCATTGTAGTAATTTTTACTATTTATTTGATCATTTGTTTCGGAATTATCCCTTCTATTATTTATATCTCCATAATTTTCTCTCTCTTGATCATAATAATTTCGATAATTATCGTGGTCATGAGGTTGATTTTGATACCCTTGATCATTATGCTCCCTATTTTCGCGGTAGAATCGGCCGTTTTCAAAATTATTTCTTTGATGATCGTTCTCAAAACTTTGTTTATGATACACGCGTGAATTTTCACGTCCCTGATATCGGTTAGCATTTCTATAATGATTACGAGTTTCTCCTCTGTAGTTATGATTTCTCTCATTCGAGTAATAATTATCATATACCGGGTTATCGCGTGGTGAATGGTATTCCCTATTATTTAGTGGTCCATATTGATCCATACTACCCGAGAATTCCATAAATTCTTCGCATGTTCGCGTATTCATAATCCTAAAGCTGGCTCTAACCTCTACGGTAAAATGTCTCGAAGACTTACAACAATTTCATATTCAGAGGGTGGTGGGATTAGGTGTATCGCTTGATTCATCATTTTGATAGCGTACTGAGAATTAGTAAGCTTTCCTGGTATGAAACACCCATACTGGATATTTTTGCCGATTTCAAATCTTTTATCTTGGTTCCAATATTTCTTAATAAATTTTCTTGTAAAAGAGGACATGTCGTTCCTGATGTTTTAGCGGGCCATTTCCCACCATTCTCTGGCGTTCCCTACCAAACATGTGTAACGTTTCGTCCTACTCTACCTGTATATTGTCCCGCCGAACGCTTCAGTCTTACCAGGGTTGAGGATTTAAGACAGGCTTTATGAGTGACAAAACGGCGGTTTAAAGAAAATAATAACCTCTATATTCTTCCTATATACTACATTGCTAGTTATAGCTAAGTGTGAGTGTTGTGTGGGTGTGTGCGCGTGGTGGCGTGTAGGTGTGTGATCGCTTTGACATTATTAAGTGTAGGTGTAGTGTGTCTCGCGGCTGACAATACTGGACGGTGTGATTTGTGAAGTGTAACTTATCCTAGGTACGCAAGAGAGCTGGTTTGGTGTGCGCGTCCCGGAGGACTTTGGCGGCTCGCGGACCGAAGTGGAGGTCGGAGGATTACCCCTGCGTCGTACTCTGAAATCAGATGGGAGGATACAGTATAATCGCGTAACTTAGCGGCCGGGGTCGTTGCGGACCATGGCTCCCTCTCCGCGGTCGGTTCAGGTCAGATTCGGGAGGAGATGGTGGCCTGGCCTCGGTTGCTCAGGCGCGGGCCTTCGTCCGGAGGTTTGTACGACGGGTTGAGCTGTTTGCCGCGGGTAGGCCGGTCAGGGGTGCCTGATGCCGACGTACCCTGAACTCTTTGGGTGGCCACAGGAGCACCTGTCGACCACCGAGTGAGTAGGTCTCGAGGAACGGTGGATGCAGG